>KZ539408.1:0-11312 GCA_000934665.2 Catajapyx aquilonaris
GCCTAGGGGGCAGGATATGAACCTGACATTGCGCCCTGAGCACGAGACGACCTTGCTAAACCGATTGCCACTCCTGCCGCACAAAAGCCGGTGGGTGGGTGGCCGCGATTGTCTTAGGGGCGCCCTCATCTTTATCATAGTTTATCTCGTTACCGGTTACTGCCTCGACATTTCTCCTCCCTTCATTTACGACTTGTTTTGGGCCAATGAGTGCACTGCCGGACGAAGGGCGACTAGTAAGGGACACCCTGTATAGGCGCTGTTTCTTAGGGATCCGAGTTACGTACAAATCTGACTTATGAACGTTTTCAGGAATGTAACCCCGTTCGTAGACCAGGGACTACCTGTATTGTAACATCTGTGAAATTATTTTGTTAAACTCCTCAATCATACCTACTTTTTCGCATTAACTTATGTAAACAGATTTAACATACACAATAATTTTGTATTCAAGAATTACTGAAGCTACTAGGACCTCTGTAAAAAAATCTGTCATTACCACTACCACCAATATATTAAAATGCAAAACGGCTTAAATATTATTTTTTAAAATTATACAGCTGTTACAGGTATATTTATCAGACTAACTGTAAGAACAAGAATAACATTACCATGTTCACAATATTACACTTGCAGAGTTAATCTCACACCTGAACTTATCACGAGATTGGCTATAATGCAATATTGTTAAGAACAGTCTCTGCTAATTTTCCTATATACCTTGGTGATCTCCAGCCCCTTCCCGTGCAACTCTCCAAGTATGCCAACCTCCCCGGTAGCCAATAAACTGGTGATCTGCTTGAAAAAGACCGAGTTGAGCACCGCCACCCTTCTAGGGTTGGCCAGGTTTGACCCTCCTTGATGGTGTCCAGTCGACTCTGCTCCAGTCAAGGCCTGCTCCTTGTGTAGAAGGTCCACTTCTCCCGTCCTGTACCAAACCTTCTTCAGTTTCCGGTTGCCAGAAGTCATCAGCTTCTTCATGAAGCGTGCTTCGCGAGTCGTGTTGTCTGCCCGCGACGACGATGCCCACCGAGAACCCGGGACACCCTGACAAATATGAACACATGGCCATACTAGTCTTCTGCACCCGGACAACATCGCTGGAACACCAGAGCAGTTCATATCTTGTTGTATAGTACAACACGGTAGCACGCTGTAGCAGATGACTGACTTGTGATACTATCGATATGTGACTCTATCGACTGCGATGCTGGAAAATAATAAGCGCGAAATTGAAACAAGGGAAAGAGATGTACCGTTTCTTTCAGACAGTACCGGTTAAAATGCGGTGGTCTCTCTAGTGTCCTGTTGGTACTTTATAATTGATATAATTATTTAAGGAGGTTGGCCCAGCATTGCCTTTCAACCTCCAAGGATAGGGAAGGAAGGAAGCGGCTGTGGCCTATTATACGGAAGCAACCCCGGAATTATCCTAGGAAGACCGCGGAAAACCACAGAAAACCACAGAAAACCACGGTCAAGGTTGCCGGCACCGGGATTCGAACCCAGGACCTCCCGATTAGCAGTCGGACGCCTTATCCCGCCTTATCCACTATGCCAACCTGCTTCGGTGAGTGTCCTGTTGGTACTGTCGTGGTCGTACGTAGCAGTTCAACCGATACGGACGTTAGCATAATTCTGAAACATCCGGTATAGTTGCTGCAATCAGAGACCAGTACTGACATCACTGCAATTGAATTGTTTTTGATACATTATTATTGATATTGTTGTAAGTCACTGTTGCCATTGTGGCGTAGTTAGGACATTTATCCTGACTCCATACAGTATAGCGACTTTAGCATGTTATTTGCTTAAGCCGGCTTAAAAAGAAGAAACCCCTTGAACCCTTTAAACCCTTTTAAACTGAATTAGTAGCATACCGGTATATCATTCGTTTGTTATGTTGTACCAAACACTCCTTGACCGTGGGGCTGGTTCAAAAAGTGACCCAAGGTGCATCAGGTGCATCAGGTGGATGATGATGATGATATGCCTACTTGTTGCCTCTTGAGAGATTTCTTTTTGCCCGACTTTATTCACTTTCAGCAATTGATGGGTTTTAATTGTGGGAGGAAATAATGAGAGAACCACGAAAAAAACCACACGAACACGGAGATAAACTATCGAAAGTTAGAAACTCTTTCCATATGAGAAAATCTCCGTCCGATATGAGGATAGCGAAGCCGGGTTTCACCACTACTGAAAGTCGATCGTCAACCAAGGGTTTATAGGATATTACCAATTACTGGCCACAATATTAACCAGCAATTGATAACATCCGATAAACCCTCGGTCGACTATCGACTTTCAGTAGCCTATAGTGTAATACGACTCGTACGTACAACCTGGCATGGTGTGATATTCCACTGTTAACTTTCCTTGTGGTTTTACACGTTGTATTATTTCTTATCATACTTATCGTGTCAAGAAAGGAGATAGAACCAAAAATGATAAGGTGTCAGGGAAAAGTTAGGGCAACCAGATGGCGACACAATGTTTTATTTCCTACAACCACCACCCGAATGGTGAGTAACACTACATGACAATATGTGACTGCATTTTGTTATTAGATAATTATGTTAACTTGATAAACTCTCACAGTACCTGGAGCAGGATAGCCACGCATAGGTGTACAGGTTAATTAGGAGCTACAAATTGTCAACGTGTCTGCTGATGAAATGATTCGCTGGTAAATAGTTTTTCACAGATAACACTATATATAGAAAGTTCCTTTATTTGCACAATGGCTCAGGTGTTTCAGGAAGTTTCTGTGCTGCAGCTCTAGGTTCGGATTTCTCTTCTTAGTAGTTGTTCTTGCTGCGTCATCTTTAATATTTTTCATTCACCTTAAATATTCAGGTAAGTCTAGCCTAATGTATTAACAAATGACACACTATTTTAGAAGCAAAAACCAGCCATCATATTTATTAATTGCGACTAATATAGCCTATCTATTTCAGGCATAGCCGTTGCTGAATTTGCATTGGTTCAAGAAATTGACATCGTCAAAAGGCTCGCCCTAAAAATTCGAGAGTCGCAAAAGGAGTCACAGGAAGAGTTTATCAACATTTACAAACACATTTTAAATATGACGGACTTAAGTGAGGGTTGTCGTTGTTGTTGTTATTATTATTATTATTATTATTATTATTATTATTATTATTATTATTATTATTATTATTATTATTATGCACATGGCTGGTCATTAGTAATGATTATTCTATTTTAGAAAAACCTGAATTGCAGAATCAAAATCAACAAGTTACTCAGTTGAACGGAATGGGTATTCCAAATCTTTACCATTTTGCACCACATCTGTCAAGAGATGAAAGAAGCCTTCGTCCAGCATTCATCAAATCTCGGAGACATGCAGATAACAACGGTAATAAAGCCACTAGAGAGCAGCAAGTGAATTTATTCAGAGAATAAGTTGGTAATTTTTTAACAATTTATTACAGCCAAAATAGTTTTGGGAATTCCAACAGTGAAGCGCCAATTCCAAAGCTACTTGTTGAGCACACTTCAGAATTTGATTACTTCAATGTCCGAGAAGGAACAGGCTGAATCTCTAATAGTAATCTTTGTTGGAGAAACAAACTTGACATACGTGGAGAGTGTGTGGGAGCAATTGCTACATCATTATCAGCCATACATCGACTCTGGTCTCATTGAACTTATATCACCACCTGCCTCATATTATCCAGACATGGAGAAGTTGAAGGGAACTCTTGGAGATACATTTGTACGTGTCAAATGGAGGACCAAGCAAAATTTTGATTTTGCTTTTCTTATGATGTATTGCCAGGTAAAAAAATTATATAATTCATGTCAGTTTGTATTTTATTGGTAGTAATTGTTATTTGTAGGAAAAAGGGCAGTATTATGTGCAGCTAGAAGACGACATCGTTGCGACGCCAGGTTTCATCACAACAATGACTCAGTTTGTTCTTGTTAACGCGACAGCGCATGAAGATTGGTTTGTGCTAGACTTTTGCCTTTTAGGTTTTATCGGTAAATTAAAAATTGCTGCTAATTGCTCAAGAGCGACTAATTTGCATGATATTTCTTATATTATAGGAAAAATGTTCAAAACTTCGCAACTTCCCTGGCTCATTCAGTATATATTTATGTTTCACAACGAAAAACCTATCGATTGGCTTCTGGAGCACCTCATCCAGACCCGCATTTGTCGACTTGACACAAATATTGTAAGTTCAGTTTTTCTACAATATTTTGAAGACAGGTTATTTTGGCGACGCATCAGAAATAATGCATCATTTTTCTTAATGTAATATTATACAGTCGGAGTGCGAAGAAGCTAAAAATCAAATAGTTTTACACCATAAACCCTCGCTGTTTCAACACGTCGGATCGCATTCGTCCCTTCACGACAAGAACCAAGCCCTAAAGGTTAGATAATAATGGTTACATGGCGGCAAAAATCGCTATTTTAACTCCCCCTTTCAGGACAATGAATTTGGAATGGTTCCACTCTACACACCACATATAAATCCACCTGCATTTGTCAATACGTCACTTAAACACTACCAAAATTTTACCTTGACTGGGGCTTACCTAGGGGACACCTATTTTTGGGGTGTGGCTCCCACGCATGACTCTTATGTTTCATTCTTCTTCACGCCACCTATTTTTATTCAAAGGTAAGTGTGCAATATTGAATATTTCCATGATGGTTCTGACACCCAAACAGGGCTGTGTCCTTGTTGAAAAATATGTGCTGGCAGTTTTAGGGGCCAAGAACCGTTGACAAAATAATGTTTATGTCCAAAGGTACCATTTCCGGAGTGGGAACCTGGAGCATCCATCAGATCGTTTCTACGAGACTGCTGTGGAATTATGTCCAGTAGATGGTGTGGACAAATTTTTGGAGACCCATATCACCACTGTTGATGGCTATGTAGTTGCAGGACCTGATTTTGATGACATGGGAATTGCTAATGGAAACGTGGATCCTGCCTTGGGTAGGATCCAATCCTTGCGTTTGCATGTGCTGGAGTCGACTGAACAATGGGTCATCCTGAGCGAGGTGACCTGATAATATATTTAAAAAATCATCAAGTTGTATAATATTCTGACGATTTATTACATGCTCGATACAAGCTTGCATTATTTCGTTTACAGATTTATATAGAAGAAGCCATTCGCTGAAGCTTGACTTGGTTGTCTCTTCCATACATGGGGATGTTGTTCCAGATATCCATAATGTGACTTATTTAATGCTAATAAATATTTTGTCTAGGTTCTTGCAATGTGAGTTATTGTACAATATTAGTGGCATTGTGCAGCAAAAGGTTATGTATGGTACTACTCAAGGCATAGAGTCACAAGAAGACATTGATCATAGTCATATGGTCATATTCTCGTTGTTCGTTGCCGATTTACAATTCGTGGTGTCTACACTAGTAAATGCCGAAATAATGGAATGGTGTAATCCAGTTGTTAACCTACTCGGTATTATTATTATTATTATTATTATTATTATTATTATTATTATTATTATTATTATTATTATTATTGCAAATTCGCACTCATATTTACAAACAAGCTGATTCGGTTATTATCATTAAATAAATTGTTATGTTTTAACATGATTTATTTCTCAAAATTCTAGGTTTAATTTTCTAAATAATTTATCGTGATTTAGCGCCCCTGTGCATAATCTCACATCGAGAAGGGTTTTCTGGATTGTCTTTCCACGACTTTTGTGAAGAACAGTTACATTTCAGGGGAGTAGCATTCACCGAGTGCCCAAGCAAAAGTCTCGTTATTCCTTACCAAATGTTATACCATTAGGTACAAAATAATATTGGTAGGTGTGTGTGTGCCAAGAAAAATTTGGAGATTATTCCATGCTGTGTATCAGAATTTCACTGACTCCTTATCGACGAGAATTTTGTGTAAGCTCATAAGTTACGCTGGTTCTCCTGATTGCTAGGAAGAGGAGGTGAGCGTGGGGGAAATTAGATGCACACGATTATAACTCTGGATGGTAAGTCATGATTACTTGTTAGAGGTAATAATTAATGTGAGTCCAAAAACATGCTTCAGTGAAACAAATTATAACTTAAAAAGTCTCTAAATAAGCAAAAGGACAATATGAAGTGATGTCAGTAATATAACTGCATAGTTTCTATGAGCCAAACCCAGGCCAAACCCACTGTCGTGTGCTATCCCATCCACTATCACCTATTCTATGTGACTTTGATCCCTTGTTTATGGTACAGGTATCACTCTAACATTTGAAGTCAGGCAATTAAAAAATCAACTTCAGTTCAGTAGTTGTTAGACCTTACTATAAAATTAAAAAACTATCCACCTATTAGTAGCAGTCACTTCTAAAAACAAATAAAGCAACAGGACTAAATACATATTGGAGTAACTTCTAGGACTCCCGTTAAAGCAGCCGTCGGCTGTAATAGAGGCACAATTAATGGGAAAAGAATTATTTTTCGACAATGTTTTCGACCATGCCATTATTCCGACTTACTCTTCCACCCTATGATGTCACCATTCGCTTCGTTTTCTTTGATCAACCATGTCTCCAATGGCATAAAATATTCTCGAATTGGGTCTACGGCCATTAACTTGGTTCCTGTCAAGGCTTCCAATGCTTCTGGCCATGGCTTGCTGGAACCTAACCTCATCATATCCCTGTAAAATATATAGTTCAGCAAATAACAGACTCTTATGTTCTATAACAGTTGTTTTACCACTTACGATAGCTTTTGCCCCGCGTTGGTTGAGTTGTAAAAGTCGCAAGTGTGCAATGGACCTGTGTGCCCAGCAGCACGGCACAAAGACTGACCGAACTGAAACTGAACGATGGTTCGGATGAAGTATCGTATCATGTCGTAATCAAGGGCTACGTGGAAAATTGCTGCAGGATCTAGGTCACTTGCATCTCGTGTGATTGGTGCCTTGACACCAACTATATCTTCTCTGAAAATGCAGAAATGATGATAAATACCAGGGAGACAGTGTTAAGAGAAAAACGTACTTCAGCTTCCAATATTCTGAATTCCATCTCTCGGAAGGTATTTCACCAGCGAAAACTTTCCATCTCCACAAATCGTTGACCAGATGAAACGGTAAGGTCGATATTGTAGTGAGAGCCATTCTGAGCAAAAAGTTGATATCTTGTTCTGAAATTAAGAGGAATATAATGTTGAGCTCATTGAATACGACATATGGTTTTATTATTTACCATAATTTCTTTCGTAATCCGGAAGCAGGCCTATTGCCTGCATATGTTGTGGGGTAGACACACACATGCTCATTAGTTCGCCGATTGCTTCATGAAATCCGTCGTTTGCTCCGTTCCTGCAAATCCATACGCATATAGCTTAATCAGATTCATCATCATCATTAACATTAATAAAAGAAAAGTCAACCGTATGTATGTGTTAAAATAGCGTACAGTATCCTGGTTCTGGTGTAACTAACCTGTATACAAATGGCTGATGAGAATATTGCAAGAAATATTGCACGTGGCCCAATTCGTGATGAATGGTGAGAAAATCATCCAGGGTAACGTTAGCGCACATTTTAATCCTGAAATGAACCACAATTTGAAACACCACGTGACCCTAAGATCTGATTACCCTATATGCATATAAGTCACCTGAAATCTTGACCATCTCCAAAGTCCCATGCCGTGGCATGGCACATAACTTCTCTTCCTTCAGGTCGTTGTAACATGGACTTGGTCCAAAAAGTAGAAGGTAGTGGAAGAAGACCCATGGACACATAGAAATCTTCCGCCACTTGAAACATTTTGATAACGTCATACCCAAGCTTTCCGAATTGGTCAGTCGGGTCTATAGGTTTCTGATTTGGAAATGGCTTTACTATAGGGTACAGACCCAGCCAAAAACGACCCCACATGTCTCCCAACAAGTGAGCAGGTAGAGGCCCATGGACATCTACTTCAGAAGGCCCATAAGTTGCGTACAATTTTCTTCTGACGTAAGAATGAAGTTGTAGATACAGCGGTCGCAGCTGTTTGTATAAATCCATTACGTCATCCTCGAATGTGTCAGTCTCGTACTTACTCCTACAATGAGTGTTTAAAAAAACTAACTGAACAAAAGAGTAGATATTAAGATCGACAATTTTTAAAATACCTCCAGAAGTGACCATAATCATCGTATCCATTAAGTTTGGCCAACTGATTCTTCAATTGCACATACTCCATGTACAAAGGTCTTATGGGTCGTCCTACATTTTCCCTCCAAGTTTTCCACACTAACAATCTTTCTGAAGCCTCCGTGGAGCTGAACATAATGTCCTCCAAATGTGGATTTAAACTGAGCAACTGTTTGCTGCCAGGTATCGAGATCTTAGCTTCTGCATAAATCTTCCCCATTTTGGACAAGACAGAAACAAGCCTCGACTGATCTTGTGGACTCGATCGTCTACCGCACTTCTTCAACTGCCTCTTCGTATCTTCTGAAAAATCTGTTGCGTCGAAAATGCTGGCATTCTGATACGCCTCACTTTGAAAATTGTCCATAATTAACTGGGCTTCCTCCTACAAACAGAAAAGTTTTATTCCAATGCAATGATGGAAGTGTACCATGCGAGCCAACTTACCGATTTTTTAGCGTTGTAATCGGTTAGGTTGGTACTATAGCTCCACTCAGCTGTCACCAACTTTTGATTGAGGCGACTGCACTCATCGTTATATCGCTTTAAGAAATTCACTGCGTCCTGTTCATTCATATTACTCTGAGCTGCTACGCACACTCTGTAGTGTATAAGCACATGCATATACGCACAGTTTATTATGTAGACCCAATAAATCGCAAGTCCACCGGAGATAAAAATGACTTACCTAGATACGGAGGCTACATAGATGAATGTCATGGCCAAGGCTAAAGTGCATGTACTCATTTTGTCACGTGTCTTCTAGCAAGACAGGTTACTTGATTCTTAATAGTGATGTCGCATAATCCAAATACGGACCATGCACTATCTTCCCCAAAATACGACCTGCTACTGATGGATATCACACTTTTTGTCGGCGGGGAGGTTATTTCTGTGCCAACGGGAACATCTATTCTTAGTCCTGAAGGCTGAATCTATCTGCAAATGTAGCGGGAGTAAAATTCAAATAACTATTGTAAATAGGCCTATATGCTTACCTCCCACGAGGACATTCAGTTGTGACCAGGATGAAGAAGGTCGGATGCCCAACTGCGAGTTGCGGTGCAAAATAATTGTGTATACTCTTGGCTAGTACCGGTATCCGAAAGATGTCGTTAACGTGACAGTAGTATAGTCAGCCTATAAGGTCACAAAAATCCGGTTCAGTGGCCAGAAAGGATAGGATGTAAAAACAAAAAAATGCAGTTAGGTATGTTGCACATTCAACTCACGTTTGAGGCGCTCTAATTCAAGGCCAAGGACATTTACACGGATTATTATTGGTCACAAAGATTTCTCTGACTCTGTCACGCAAAGGATGTTTTTAAATTCAATAATATGTTGTGTATAGTCTGCTGTTTTTTTCCCTAAACATTAGGTCATTATGTATGCCATTAGATTTGAAAGAAGCCTAATGTTCTTTCAAGGTGATAACTACATGTTGTTTTGCTTTAATGACTCTTTTGCATGGCAGTGGTTTTGACCAATATCCAACAGATATTACAAGTAGACTAATAATAATGAATTGGAAAAATTCAGACCACTCTTTGTATACAGGGTGATCCAAAATACTTTGCCGCCTAATATGGCTATTTGTTAGGACTATAAGCTCCTTATTTTGTAGCAGTTACTTTCGCATTGTTATTTTTAGTGGTTAGTATTAGGTAAAAGTATTAGGTGCTAATATTACGCCGAAATGAATCATTCAAGCTTTGAAAGAGTATTAAAAGCAACAGCGATCCAAGTTCGGATATTATGCTAGATGGACATTCACAAACGACCAAGATTACTTTTATACCACAAAAATATACATTTTTACTCAGCGAGCTGCCACTTCAGCCACTCGCGCAGAAAACAACTATAGCGAGCGTGGTAGTGTATTAGGAGGAGAAGTTAGCAAGTTATAGACCATTGTCAACAACCTGCAATAAAATGACAATGGCTCAAGCACAAGACGGCTGAAGGTATATACAAGAGTTTCTCCTGCCTCGCACCAACATGCAAGTTTGACTATACCGTGGAGGTGGACACCATCTTTCTTTCCTCTCACACAAATATTGCAGGTTTCCACAGTTTATATCGGTTTATATATGAAGACCTCGGGGGAAGAACCATCAAGGTCCACTTTTTGTCAAAAATGAGTTACATATCTCAGAAGATACTTTTCACTAGTGTAGAATATGATGGTTTGGTCGGGGCTGTGGAGTTATGGTCTTAGCTCATAAGTCACAATATGGAAGACCCCGAAAGTAGGATTTACAATGGAGCCTTATGGGCCTTCGAAATTTAAAATGGAATCATCTCAGCTTCACCTGAATTGGACCTTGATCGTTTTTCTCCCGAGGTCTTCATATACAATATCACGCACATTTATAGAAAGGCAAGGGAAATAACCTTTCCTGCAGTAAATTAATTCCGCCGTGCATTATTTTAAATTAGTCTATTAATAACTAGAGACTTCGGTATACAGAATGCTATCCAAAAATTTATATCCTGGCTACTAATATGATGCAAGTGACAAGAACACAATCATAAGGATTAAGAATGTTCACTGGTCTTTGAATTCATCTGCCCGATGATCTGCTGTAGCCTGTATAGGCTATACACATGTTGATGTCTATACAGGGTGCAATTGAATCGACCAGTCAGACTTGTACCCGTGGCTTAATTGTCACCATCAGAGAATCATGTTATGTAAAGGAGTCGTTATGTCTGGGCAGCCTCACTACTGAGATAATTGCCTTCAAACGACAAGTACAAAGTATCCTGGGAGGTATGGAAACCTTCAGCCCCGATGTAGCATCACCGGTCAAATAATAGCAGCTTTTCCATTTGGCTACTAGCATGTCGCATGGCACACACCAGCACACACTGACACGCACTGGTCACTGCTATTTGACAGCAATCACTCTTAGGCCCAATCTCTAAATCGCAAATGATCAATTATCTCAGTAATGAGGCTGCCCAGACATAATGACTCCTCTACATAACATGGTCCTCTGGTGACAATTAAGCAACGGGTACAGGTCCGACTGGTCGATTCAATTACACCCTGTATATATATGCGCTGTTCCTAAGGGGTCCAAGGGGCCGTCCATAATCCACGCGGACATATTTTTCACTTTCTTACCCCCCCCCCCCCCCCC
>KZ539408.1:11322-23074 GCA_000934665.2 Catajapyx aquilonaris
ATACAGTAAAACTTCTATAAGTCTAACTTCCCTAAGTCGAAGTTCTCTAAAAGTCGAAGAAAATAATGAGCTTAGTTGGTCACAATGTAAAACAATAGTCCTGAAATAAATTTCCCTAACTCGAATTTCTATAACTCGAAGTTCTCCATAACTCGAAGTGCAGGCAGGGCCTTACGATGAGATATCAATGCATTTTCAGTCTCCCTAAGTCGAAGTTCATGTTGGCGAGTACGGAAAATTTACCCATTCCTAGCAGAAGGGTCGAGAGTAGGCCACATGTACAGAAAGGCTCAATTTCCTGATCTCCGTCTACCAGACGTACCGAAAGAAGTGTTTGACTCGATTGTGACAATAATTGAATCCTTGATTCTAAGACAGCGGTTCTCAAACTTTGCCACATCGGGCCCCCCTACAAAGTAATTTCAGATTTCGCGCCCCCCCCTCCCCTCCCCCAAACCGAATAAGCCCGCCGCAGGCGAAATTTTGTTGTTGTTCAAGGTCACAATCTTAGGTGAATGTAATAACTGACAAAGTACAGTGGAATCCTCCTATATACTGTAAGCACATCGGATATAAGCAAGTAGAAAGGTCGGGCCCAAATATTTCCAGCAGTGCCAATGTCCAAGCGCAGTTGAATCCGGATATAACAGACTTGTCTGCTATTATCTGACTGCACAAATCCTTATTCAGAACTGCACATTTGGCTTTTAGAACTGCATGAATTGTGTAGAACTGCACGATACAGTAAACCCTGAGAAGTAGTTCTTACCTAATCAGTGCGACTTTTGTCCTGTTTCGAGTCACATAAACACGAACATTGTAAGTGTGACCGTGACAATTATTTTTAAGTTTTGAACACCTTTCGTCGCGGGATATAAAGGTATAGGCTTCCTTGTAAAGTTCTGTCCTTAAAAAACGCCAAACTTCTCTAACTGGAATCTTCTATAACTCGAAGTTTTTTCCCGGTCCCATGGAGATTCGACTTATAGAAGTTTTACTACGGTATATATTTGACGGGTCTGACTAAAAAACGGCCAAGTCCTTAATATTAATTTGACGTTTCTTGTCCACGCGTACAACAGACTTCTACCCCCACCCCCCTGTAAGGACAAAAGCGGACAAAGTGCAACCCCCCTCCCCCCCTTCACTTGTCAGCGCGGATTATCGACGGCCGCCAAGTTACGTATATAAACTCGACTTACAGACATTGTCAGGAACGTAATCCCGTTGGTAGACAGGGGATTTCCTGTACAATATAGTCAGTAGCCTACATATTGCATATTCCCATTCCCATTTACAAAATAACGCAAAATAACAACAAAAACATCCCATTAAGAGTTCTTTCTGGAAATGTTCCAATATATTATGCTCAACAGTCAATGATTGTGAGCCATTTAAATGTCTTCTCTTCACTGTATCATCTAGGCCTAAAATTCGTGACAAAAACACTGTTGATTGCTTTTTATGTAGTTTAAAAATTCCAAACACGACTGTCATTTATATACACTGGACTTTTATTGCAAATGACTAATGGAATCTGACGTTCATTTGGACTGTTTAGTGAGCTTCTCGAGCTGTTCCTCCCTCTTCTTCAGGACCTCGTCTAGTTTGAAGACCTGAATGAAGAAACAACACCGTCACCAGTTGCTCACCAATAATAATCAGGCTCCCATGCAATGACTCACCTTAGTTTCTAGAGCCCTGATCTTGGCATCTCTTCGTTCAATCTTCTTAACAAGGATCCGAGTGAGATCTTCGAACTCGCGGAGTATCTTACCGAGCGTCAACCGTCCTGGACCTAAAATTAATGACAAAGGCACAGTTGATTGCTTTTTATGTAGTTTAAAAATTCAAAACACGACTGTTATTACACTAGACTTTTATTGTAAATGACTAATGAAATCTGACTTTCATTTGGACTGTTTAGTGAGCTCCTCGAGCTGTTCATCCCTCTCCTTCAGGAGCTTGTCTAGTTGGAAGACCTGAATGAAGAAACAACACCGTCACCAGTTGCTCACCAGTATAATAATCAGGCTCCCATGCAATGACTCACCTTAGTTTCTAGAGCCTTGATCTTGGCATCTCTTTGTTCAATCTTCTTAACACAAATCTGAGCGAGATCTTCGGACTCGCGGAGTATCTTAGGGAGCGTCAAGCGATCTAGGCCTAAAATTCATGACAAAAACACTGTTGATTGCTTTTTATGCAGTTTAAAAATTCAAAACATGACTGTTATTACACTGGACTTTAATTTTAAATGACTAATGAAATCTACGTTCATTTGGACTGTTTAGGGAGCTCCTCGGGCTGCTCCTCCCTCTCCTTCAGGAGCTTGTCTAGTTGGAAGACCTGAATGAAGAAACAACACCGTCACCAGTTGCTCACCAGTAATAATCAGACTCCCATGCAATGACCAATGACTCACCTTTGTTTCTAGAGCCATAATCTTGGCATCTCTTTGTTCAATCTTCTTAACAAAGATCTGAGAGAGATCTTCGGACTCGCGGAGTATCATGCCGAGCGTCAACCGCTCGGGCAACCGATTACCGGTGACATCTTTGTCGGAGGGAGGAACTTGGTCTGTGGGGTCAAAATGAAAGGACAGGTTGGTCATGTCAGGTGCACAAGCTGGAACGCACTGGCGGAGTAGGCAACTTCCGACCTGAATATGCCAACTCGAGCCATGCTATGCCTTTCCAGGGTTTAATAGACGTTACTACCTTACCTAGTAAAGATGTAGCCTTTTCTTCTTTGCGTGTGACGATAGTTTCATTCTCCATTTTGACTTCTAAATTTTAAGTTGTATTTTGGACTAACAATCTTATTGCCCTGGATACCTAACATTCTTGGCCTGTCCCATTGTTTGAGTCGTCAACAATGGTGATAGTGTGCAGCCAATGATTGATCCAAAGAGTTATATTATAGCAGAACTCTTTGGATTGAGCTTACTAGTAGTTATAATTACCAGTTCATTAATCAGTAGTAAATAACAACTTCTTAATCTTTGTTTGTTATTACTTGCAAGCAATGAACAAGGACCAAAAATTAGTTTCAAATCTACTACAGCACTAGGTAGAATAGTAATACCAAGTACGAAAGTGAACCTTATGTCTACTTGTCACCATCGCTTGAGATCTCAGAATATTTGAACAGGAATCGGTGTTCTAATACTTCAATCCATACTGGACACGATGACAATCACAGCGATGAGTCATGAACTAATTCTCTTTGTCACATAAAAAATCAGTCTCAATTTCTTTTGACTGGCCCTCGTATTTTCAACCTATTTTTACCTCTCCTGTTACATTTCTAAAATGGTTTATTCGCCATTTGGCCTTATGCCGACGTCATGTAGGCCTACTGTACAGTACAATTTGTATTGTGGGCATACAGGAAAAATCAACCAAGTCCCATTTTGGCAGTTTTGAGTTCTTATTTTTCTGTTCTATCGTCTGGTATTAGTCCTAAAAATTTATAATGAGCCAGCAAGCCAGGATTTTCTGTATTCACTACCATGCAAACATGAGCAAGGTCAAACATTTCCTTTAGATTTTCTCGAACTGTTTTTAAAAATCATGTTTTTGGACGTGGATTTCTCTTGTGTGCCCAGTATAATCTTATGTCAATTATGTCTCCACGGACAGACGGACGGATAGAGCCGTTCTAGAGGACATTATTTGTAAAGAAAAATCCTAAAAGTAAAAAAAAATATTTATTTCAGTGGAAGTGAGGCCACTTTTCCCCACTTACAACTGCTGTTGTTTACACTTAAAATAAGTGGAAATGTAGCAGTGATATGTTGGTGGTCAAGTAGTTTAGTGATCTGTGCACAGTAGGGCGGCTCGAAAAACACTTTTTTTCGAAAGTTGTAGCTCGCTAGTGAAAAAAAGTTGCGTTGGGTGATCCTTTTGACAGGTAAAAAATTTGAGTCATGTGGGTTAATATCCTACGGTCCCGCCAGAGGCGTTTGTGACGCAACTTACGGGTTTTCGTTTTTTGGTGTGCGAGTACACTTACCCGGCCTAAACATGAAAGGTTGTGGCCATTTGGGGGTGAAATGTCGTTATTTTTGCGATATCTTGCACCGTTGACGAGATATTGACCAAACCCCCAGGTTCAAAAATTACACCGTTCTGCAAAAAAACACTCTCTTTCGCTCTTTTGAAAACATTTATGTGCTTTTTATGGATTTCTGGGTGCTGAATCCGAATTCGGCAACAGATTTGCTCTATCACGCACAGTTCTAGAGATATATCGTTTTAAAACCTTGGACGGTTTACTTGGGGTCTCTCCGAATCAAGTGGGCCTAATGTTGCTAGACCGCCTCGGATCTTGGTGAAAATAATCCCAGATGTACTCATCTATTCCTTAACGCTTCCTATAAAAATTCAGCCATATTGCTCAATACTATGATGAGGGGGAAAATCGCAAACATCTGGAAATGGCTGAGAATGATGCCATTTTTGGAGAATTTTTTTTCGGTTAGTGCAAATGGTCAAACCCTAATGAACATATATATCAAAAGAAAGGGAAACACCAGGACAATGCGCCTATGGAATTAGTATTCCTCTAAAATGTAAAAATTAATTTTTATAGCATTTCATTTGTCACTTGCACAGTCACATGCCCAAGAATATATTGTGACCTCAACATGTTCTGCAGAAAAATCCTATTTTGGATAAAGGTAGATGGAATATATAGATTAAGGTGTACTGAATCCAGATCTGAAGTCAGAATGGCTCTATAACGTACATATTTTGAGAAAACTCAAATTTTGGGAGATACGACACTTAAATCAAGAATTGTGGTTTTTCACAGTTGTCGCAGTGTATATCCAGGACTGCATAAGGGTTTTCCCCGCAGGACTGCCCGAACTAGTGATATACGCTTTTGTATAAGTGTAAAAGGTACGAGAGGGAGTCGGCCAAGGACAGTCGATTATAATTGTTGAGGTCACAATATATTCTTGGGCATGTGACTGTGCAAGTGACAAATGACATGCTATAAAAATTTATTTTTACATTTTAGAGGAATACTAATTCCATAGGCGCATTGTCCTGGTGTTTCCCTTTCTTTTGATATATATGTTCATTGGGGTTTGACCATTTGCACTAACCGAAAAAAAATTCTCCAAAAAAGGCATCATTCTCAGCCATTTCCAGATGTTTGCGATTTTTCCCCTCATCATAGTATTGAGAAATATGGCTGAATTTTTATAGGAAGCGTTAAGGAATAGATGAGTACATCTGGGATTATTTTCACCAAGATCCGAGGCGGTCTAGCAACATTAGGCCCACTTGATTCGGAAAGACCCCAAGTAAACTGTCCAAGGTTTTAAAACGATATATCTCTAGAACTGTACGTGATAGAGCAAATCTGTTGCCGGATTCGGATTCAGCACCCCAAAATCCATAAAAAGCACATAAATGTTTTCAAAAGAGCGAAAGAGAGTGTTTTTTTGCAGAACGGTGTAATTTTTGAACCTGGGGTTTTGGTCAATATCTCGTCAACGGTGCAAGATATCGCAAAAATAACGACATTTCACCCCCAAATGGCCACAACCTTTCATGTTCAGGCCGGGTAAGTGTACTCGCACACCAAAAAACGAAAACCCGTAAGTTGCGTCACAAACGCCCCTGGCGGGACCGTAGGATATTAACCCACATGACTCAAATTTTTTACCTGTCAAAAGGATCACCCAACGCAACTTTTTTTCACTAGCGAACTACAACTTTCGAAAAAAAGTGTTTTTCGAGCCGCCCTAGTGCACAGTAACCAAGGGGTTAACCACTTCGGTACTCCAGTGTACACCTGCAGTGGTACTCTTTGGTACTCCTTGAATTTGGTACTCCAGTATACACTTTACAGTCGAGTGGTTAACCCCTTGACAGTAACTATCATGTATAATCTATGTCTTGGCTCTCCAATCCACTACTAGAATGAGTCATAATTCCCGTATGGCAAAGGCACATCAGGTATGGTCCCTTACTCCAGCGCAGTATCTTCTAGTTTCCTATCAAAATGCAACGCTTCACTAAGTGGCAACATAAATGCAATCTCTGGAAACATCAAGCCCTGGTCCAACAAATGAGGGGTCTCAGATCCAAGAAGGCTAAGTCCAAAAAACAACAAAAAACAACAACAAAAAAAACGGGTCGTAAAATGAGCAAAAACTGCTCATTACTTAACTTTCACTGGTACAATCTTGAAACTTTTTGCGTCCATATGTCAGCTACATACGCAAATGTGCAATTAATACCCAATGACATTAAAATACATTATTGCTGGAAGTATTTGTGTTACACCCCCCAAAAATGGACAAAATTGGGACATTCTTTTTTGATATTTTTTGACTTTTTTCAAACTTTAATGCACATTGTTATGCACCTACGACTTTTTGTGAATAAAAAATGAATACATCTTTACCAAGATGGTTGCTTAAGCCTAATTTTAAGACTGTATGACCACAAATTCCTCAGAGAGATCATGTCATCATGCGACAGGTGCCACAATGTCGCAAAAACTAAAATTTTGAATTGTAGAAAATCTATAGCTTACAGAGAAAAACAAAAACTAACATCAGATTTGGATTCAGCACACTCGAATTAAGCAAGAACAAGGTAGCGCTGGCATCAATGCAGCAAAAAACCTGTTGGCCTGTGTTATCAATCCATTCAGATAGTTATTGTGAAGTGTGAATAATTGGGATATAAGTAGGAGCCTTGTGCACTGGCCTTATTATTGGTGACTACTTTGGGCCACCTGGGCAGGGTCACTTTAGAAACTCTCCAACCGATCTCCAGCTGCACCTTAAATTTCAGTGCACACCTTTTGATGGTCACTTATGAAAGAACATCATCATCCAGTATTTGACACATATCCTGGTGAATCTCCTTTCTGCATGTCCTTGGTCATCACAGTGAGATGTTCTTTTTCTTTAGCTCCAAAATATACACTTTCACACCTGTAAGTGTCTGCACAGTATCTCATGAAATAATGCAATTGGTGTGATACTTCAGGGTTGTAGCTTTTCAAAGTGCTATTGGAAGATCATTGTTTCATCCTCGCATCATCTACCTAGGGTTCAAAACTCTGCCTGACTCGTGTAGAGTGTGAATGCTGCATTCTTATTCCATCATTTTTGCTGCAATCTGTGCACAGTACATTACAACATTTTTCTAGGTGTAGATGTCATACCTTGGAATGTACAGGGTGTCTACAATGAACTTCTCTAGTTTAGAGCGATAAAAAATAATAGAAATGCAGCTAGGTATTTAAGGTTTTGGTTGTTTCAACGGTCTGGAGACTCAACAGGTTTCATCCTGAAATTTTTGAACGGCCTATGTGATGTGGTGGTGCTCCTGTGGGGTATGCTGTCAGAAGATGCAAACATATTATCCTCAGAGGGAAAAATGCAAGTTAGCAGAGCTGAAGTTCATCACAGAGGTGCTGGATATTTTGCTTTTCCATAACTCCAAGACAGTCTATGAAACTAAAGTGGTCAGCCCATAATAATGTGTCCTCCATCACCCCTGACATTCTGAAGAGAACCTCTGGGAGGGAGATTATCGGATTAATATTGTGCTTGCTACTAAAGGAGGAAAGGTGGAAGGCTACATATATATTTTTTTTTACATAACTTGATGAGTGTCTCTTCTCATTTGTACAATTTCGACACCATGGTTCAGTAACTTTCGTAATAGTAGCAAGTTGAAACTAGGGAGGTACGTTGTGGCCCCCCAGTACTGTACTATTGGTCTCAATTAGTTTCGGCCACTTTATCCTGGTCTTGAAGCAACCCTTCACACACACCCACACCTGTTCTGAATTAGCTGTGGGGACGTGAAAATTCCACTTTTCGAAGCTAGTGTTAACTAACCTAACCTAACCTAACCTAACCTACCCTACCCTACCCTACCTAAACTACCCTACCCTCACTCACCTAGGCTGAGAAAAATGGACTTTCGTGAAACTCTACGAATGAAAATAGTGGGGACATGTCCCCACTATTTTTTTCACGTCCCCACAGTAATAGTACACAGCGCGTTTTTTTAGTGGGGACCTGAAAATGTCCCCACAATTAAATTGTGGGGACACACGTCCCCACAGCTATAGTAAAATCACAAAAACACACAAACTTCTGTCCCCTGAGCTAATGCAAGACCTGTACACCCACACACACACACCGTGGGGCCTGTGCGAAGGGTTGCTTCAAGACCAGGATAAAGTGGCCGAAACTAATTGAGACCGATAGTAATACAACAAGGTGCACTGCCAGGTAATATATCACTATGCAACACCATATTTGTCCATGGAAATTCACCACTATTTCCATGTTCCTTAGGTCACTCGTAACTCATAATGACCATTCATTTTGTCTTTGATTTGTTTTTGACCTCGGGGCAGGGTAATTCCAGGGCAGTTCAACCAAAAATAACCCAGAATGTCACCCCTAATTTTTTTATTTAAATGAAAATTGGCACACAGTAACATAATCACAATAGTAGTGTAAAACTAATTTCTGTTGCCCCCTAGTCTGTCAAGGTCAAGCGTGAAGTCAAGGTCAAAAAATGTATGGAGTGAAATTAAGTCCCTTCATTTCTTGCCATATCTCAGGAACTACTGGATCTATCTCAACAATTTATATGTCAATCAAGAGAGGGTAGTTACATGGTGTCCACAAAATGCCTGCAAATACTTTTAAAAATCAAATTCGACTCATTTTCTTGATGTCAAAACTTTTACCTTTGACCCAGCTAGTCTGGTAAAAGTCACGAGTTTTAAATTTAGAACAATGACTCTATACCCTATTCTTCGTCATTGAAAAAAGTTTTAAAAAAGTAAAGTTTTTTGTATTAGAGATATTAATTGACAAAGTTTGACTGGCGCAATGGTTCCGGTTTGGTCCCAACATTCATCCGACACCGAGCTAGTCATGTACAAGTGGTGGTGTTGAAATTTAGTACAGTGAAATCCGTTTATTTAGAGAGCCCTGTGTTTGACTCTAAACAACTCCCAGGAAAATTATCCAAATAAATAAAGTTATATATCGTTCGAAAACGTGTTTAAATCCACGTCACATATATGCGAGTTGTTTTCCTGTCGTCAGTTTCTAATTTTTTATCATAAAAAGAAGGCGGAAAATTGTCATTTTATGACTAATTGCCGACGTTGCATCGCAAAGTGAATTTTTTGTGACACTTTCAGGAGGCCAAAATAATCTCCATGTGAACCCTGGATAGTGCACATCTTTGCCTATCTAATGATATATTTGAAACATTGTGATTGCCATTTGTGTAATCATAATTAAGTTAATTGCACACCTCTGTTATCTTGGCTGTTTATAATCCGAATTATTTCACGAATGTATCGATGGCAAGCCAGAAATGTGTGTGATAAGATTACATTGTGCTCTATTACACTAAAATTTTTAAAAGTATTTAAAAGTATCGCCGTCTATTCCCGCCAGAAAGCGGGCTGTGTCCTTTTATATTAAACTTACTAAAACAATACTTTTAAAAATTTTAGTGTAATAAAGCACAATGTTATCTTTCAGCACATTTCTGTCTTGCCATCGATATATTCGTGAAGTAATTCGGATTATAAATAGTGGAGATAACAGAGGTGTGCAATTAACTTAATATGATTACATAAATGGCGATCTCAATGTTTCAAATATATCATTAGATAGACAAAGATGTGCACTATCCAAGGTTCACAGGGGGATTTTTTTTGGTTTCCAGAATTAGTTTTACACTACTATTGTGATTAAGTTACTGTGTGCCAATTTTCATTTAAATAAAAATATGAGGGGTGTTATGGGCTGGTTGAATTGTCCTGGAATTACCCAGAAGGTAATAATTTATTTTTTCTACTCCGCAGCAATCTCAGGTAGTATTTTCCTGATCACGGTCAAAAAATGACTCAAAACTTCGTATATTAGTTAACATGTATTTCCTTTTTTGCATTGCAATATACATTGATCATCTTGGGAAGCAACTTAATATGAATAGGCTTCAGGTCAAATTCTTCTTGATCAATTGAAAGGACTGTTTCTTTCCCCTGGAAAAAAAAGGGCATTATGATTTTTCAGTTTCATTATTATTTAATTGCATGATGCATTTGTAAAATACCTCAGTTACAGGCACCTGGGGATATATTTTTATCTCTTTTGCCCTCACTTGTTGTACTGTTGTGCCTTTTGAATGTCCGTGCACCCGCCTCCATCCCTCCTGTATAAACTCCCAAGTTCCAAGTGACTCAGGAGCTATTAAATATCATAACCACAATGCATTGAAAATACAATAAAACCTGGTCACTTCATTAGTTAATACTCACCAATATCCAACTTTAAAAACTTCTCCCCTTTCTCTTGATCTGGGTCCACATTTGTTGTAACTATTGACATGCTAACAGTTGACAGCTGACTTTCCTGCCACTGACCACAATTGGGATTGTCAACCTTGCTGTAATCTTCAGCAAAAACTGTAAGAACAAAATAAACATTTACTCAAAGTACAGAGAGCTTTCTGCAGTAGTTTAGTAAGTTAATGTGTAATGTACAGCTGTTGCACATGTGTAATACAGGAGGACAGCACTGCAGAGGAAGTGTCAGTGTGTAGCTAAGATGCTTAAAATATGGTATAGCTCTTGTGCAAGTAGAATAATAACTTAGTATTCCTTGCATTTCAAGCAACTGGCCTTCAGGATAGTTAATCAGGAACGCACCCTGCACCCCCAACATAATCTAGAGATTCTGAAGGGCCATCAAAATGTACTTTTTGGCAAAAAGAGAGAAAACAGCTGGAATAACAAGTTAGGCTTCAGTTACTCATTTACCTTTTCCTTTTGGCTTTCTGGAGACATAGAACTGCCACCACCTGAATTTGTCTCCTTGAGACAGTGGCTCACATTCTTGGGCACACTTTGAGCATCCCTGGCATGGTGGAGTGTAGCATATGAGGGCACGGCAATCCCAGGTAAGGTCCTTAAAGGCTTGAAAAAAGATGGCAGCATAGCCCCTCAGCCTTCCCCAGTACCAATACTGATCTTTGCAAGACTCTGCTTCAAAGAGTGCACCCCACTCGATCCTGCCTAGAGCAAACACAGGCTTGCCTGATGATGTCTCCTCCGTCTAGTCATAGATAGAATAAGAAGCTGGTGAGTTTTAAAAAGTAACTGGTAAAAATCTGCATCATTACATTGTGCAGTAACGTCTATGTTAAAATTTGCCATGGTCAAGTTCTAGACATTACCCCACTGGGCTGTTGAATACTTCTTAACAGTTAACAGTTTAAAAATTTAAAACGTTAAAAGGTCATTTCATTGACAAACTGACTTCTCACTAGCCAATTATGTCAGCCCACTTCCATACAGGGTGTTTCAGAGTCACGGTCAAGAGCGCGCGAGGGGGTGTGGAAAAATCGTAGGCGGCGACAACCATGTTTTGGTTTTATGAAACAATTAGAAATACGAGAATAATAAATTATTTTATTACGGCGTGACATCACATCCTTTCTGTTCGAATTGAGTCAATTGACTGGCGCGGACTGGCAGGTGCAGTGGGTTGAACGGCTTTTAAGACTTGCGGCTTGCACTGAAAAAGGCGCTCTCATGCTATGCCGGTAGGGTACTGTACAAAGTAGTGTACTACTGTACAGTAGTGTGTACAGTACCCTGCCGGTATAGCAGCTGAGCGCCTTTTTCAGTGCAACCCGCAAGGCTAAAAAGCCGTTCAACCAGGTTCAACCCA
>KZ539409.1:0-21907 GCA_000934665.2 Catajapyx aquilonaris
GGTAAACAACAACTGGAATACATGGTAACAAGTATCTAAGTTACACAAACAAGTGGCCAATAGAATAACAGCCAACATTACATTTCCTTACATTACAGTATTCTCCCACCACTTCCGTCCTGTGAAAAACAAGAATGATCAAATCCATTTACTGACGTGGTGATGTATACCAAGAGAGCCCTATAAATTACCTTTGAAAGTGGATCACATCCGTGATTCATCAGCACTTCCAACAGTTTCAGATTTTCGTCTTCCGTCTTGCTAGCACGAGCTAAGACATGTAATGGTGTACATCCTACAAAAAATTAAAACACAGTGTCTTCATTTAAAATTGTGATAGTAGTATGGTCATGTCATCAGCATCATGTACTGTAAATTGCACAAAAAAACTTGACTTTTTCTCTGATTTAATAAGGTGCTGAGAGTGAACATGACAAACTGTGAAAATGCAGTCAATTTCAGATGATAATGCAAGAATATAGAGCAATTATTTAAAACCACCTTCGTAAGGTTAACTCTAGGAACTAACCATATTGATTTCTCTTGTTTATGTCAAAGACAGGTTTTCCATTCGGGTTCACAATTTCCAGGAGACTTTTCAAGACAACTGCATACTCATCATCCAGTTTGCACAATTTGTGAATGTAGGTGTTACCATCAGAATCCACCTGCAATAAAATCAAGTCAGAATGAACTGAACTCAATATTGCTTAGCCCAAAACATTTCCATTTGCTTGTTAGTGGTGATATTAATTCATTCGTGCAGAACCAGAAGTGTGTAACGAGTGACAAAATAAGGGCAAGGGATACCTTACCTGTGTCACTAATTTTGATTGACCAAAGTTCACCATGGCTTCAGCTAAGCACAGGGCAGCCCAAGCTTTATTTTCGTAGATGGCAAAATCAAGTGCACTCTGCAAACCAAGCTCAAATTACTGGGTCTGTCAATCACTGATTAGCAGTTGCGCACCTGGCCTGAATAATTTTTCCTCTTAAGCATGCCACGAAATTTAGCCAGTCGAACTACCAGTGCAGCGAGATACTCCAGATTGGAATCATCAATGGCATGATGAAGTATTCTGCAAAATAAAATTACTTCAGTATCAAGGAAAATCTACGTTTGACATGTGCTTTAACTCACGTGTCTCCATTGCTATCCTGGCTGGTCAATTCGCAGTCTGGAATCTGTCCAATTTCTCGGATATGAATATGTTTTTGCTCCTGATTTAACTGTGCCTTTACATGTTCCTCTGCAGTTTTCCGCGGAACAGGTGGATTTGATTCAGTAGGTTTCGGCTTTGGTAGCAATGGCCTCTGGCGTCTCACTTGTTGAGAATGATTTGCCTTAGGCACACCTGTGGTGACAGTCGAACGCATTGCTTGTTGCAATGGTTGAACTGTACTGGTGGTAATGGCTCGCTGGGAAATAACTCCTTCATTGGAAGAATCAGCGATTGCATTGAAAAAATCTGGAGAAGGAGTGTTTGGTATGGAAATGTCTGGAGATAACAAATTCAAATTGTAATCATTCCAATGAGCATCAGAAAAATCAGTGGCAATATTCGGAGGTAATACAGCAGCAGTGGTAGGGAATGACTTTTGTGGTGATTTAACCATGGAATCGGCAGGAGATAGTATACCGTAATGGTCATTGTGCAATTCTCTTGGTGGACTGTCCATTACACTTGGAAAATCCAGTCCCCCAATAGCGCCAAAGTTTTCACCTAGTTCATAGACTGAGTTGCGTCCAAGGCCAATGGCGCTCAAGCTCTCCTGAAAATTTAAGCCATGTTAATAAATGTCAGGGGTAGCAGCAGTAGCCTACATACCTCCTCATTTCTCGGGGAGGAAGAAGAAAAGGCTTCTCCACCAACTGACTGGGAAGTCACCGTTACATGCTTAAAAGAACATGATGAGTGTTAGTAGATGTAGGATATAAATTAATAAATTAATATTTACCTGCTTATTCCTGTGTTTCTTCCCTCTTCTGATCGCTCCGCTGGGTGATCTGGAGCGCTTGGCTCTCCCGACCTCTCTCTCTGAATGTGCTGAAATGAGGAATGAGGTGTTATTTATTGGTACTTATTTCACTATACACTGCTTCATTACCTGTGAGTGCCGGTCCCTGAAAGTCAGCCGAATCAGTTACGTAAGACTCAGCATGTCGGTCCGGATCCCGGTCATCCTGGCGTAGTTGGTGCCGACCCTGCAATCGTCTTGCTCCGTACACGTTCAGCTCCTCTTCATGCTCTTCTGCAGTGATTGACATCTCAGGTCTAATGCCTCTGCCCATTTCATAATCATCATCACCACCTTCATGCTCAAAAACAGGTCTTCTATTAAGAATGGTGTCTGTATTATTGCCAGATGTAAAAATGGTGTCATCTTCGTCATTCATCTGATGCTGAGCTCGGGGGGCCTGTGGGGCCGCCGCCCCACCGGAGGGATAGGATCGGCGCCACTGCTGAAGTACTGGTCTCCTAGATCCTGGCCTGATAGACTGTTCTTCAACACGATTGATGCTGCTATGAGTAAATCTCCTTGCATTAAGATTCGCTCTAGGGAATAGTGAGTCTCGGACCCATTCAACCCCATCTGCAAGGTGCGACCCAAACTCCTTTGCCAATGACGCCGAATGGTGTCCACGCCAACCCACAATTTGGCCATCAGCTGACCACGCTGGTTCCTCTCCACGTAGATATTGCGGAATGGCCCGAGGCAATTCCTTCAACACATTTGTATAGTAAACGACTTCCCCCCTCGCTTCATCTGGCTCATTTTGGCGCCCCCCTTGCCCCCCTTGAAGCAACTCTCTGCCAACATTGATGCCCAATGGTACATAATGCTGCAGCCACTCCTTCGCCGCTCCTGCACACTGCATCGCAACTCTCCTTGCCATTTCACTTGCATCCAGTCCATTGTTAACTTCCACCAACCTTCTGTGTGCAATGTGTGGCCCTTCATACTGCACAGCGTCTCTCGTCCTTGCCCTTCTAATTTCATTCTGAACTTGCAGTGCACGATGCGGACCTGCATTGTGCACAGCTGTCCTGGATCCATCCGTGTAGCCCCTTACAATAAGTTGCGGTATCCTCCAAAGCCATCTCTTCACGACACCTGCACAGTACCCAAGGTAGTACCCAATCCCCCGGCCAGCATCTTCCGCTTCCTCCTCTTCCACGGTATCATTCCGTCGTACTTCAGGTGGTGGCTGGCCACGACCTTGCCCTTCATTGCTGAAGTACCTCTTTGCA
Source organism: Catajapyx aquilonaris (assembly GCA_000934665.2). Taxonomy (NCBI): domain Eukaryota; kingdom Metazoa; phylum Arthropoda; class Diplura; order Dicellurata; family Japygidae; genus Catajapyx; species Catajapyx aquilonaris. The sequence continues at coordinate 3,255 of KZ539409.1, forward strand.
ATGAAAGCACTACCAATGCTGCAACAATTCAACCATACCGGTATGTAGCCTTTTCTCTTAATGTTCAGTACTTTGTACTTACACAATTAGAGGCACCAACAACATTGTCCAGGCAGCAAAGACACGTCCAACTTGCAGCAATTATTCCTCCAACACTTCCTCTTCCAAACTGTTCCATTCAAGTTGTTCGAATTGTATCGAGGGGAATCCCCTCGAAACATTACACACATTAATACGCATGCGCTGGAAAAAAAATTAAACTTTGCACGTGTAAACAACCCATTCGAAATCCACGCATGCGCCAACAACACTGAACTTGCACGTGTAATCCCAATCCAGTGGGTTAAAAACGCCTCTGGTGTCAGAATGCTCAACTAACCACATTGAGAGAGACACACGCCGGCCTGCGCATTATTTTTGACAAGAGAACAAGTTTTTTTGAGCGAATTTTTTTTTTCGCAATTCGCAATGTCCAAACGGGCATGGACCTTCCTCAGGTTGACCCTGACCCGATGCGCACCCAGCAGCATGGCCCTGTCCACAGTGGCCGCCTACAAATCAACCGGATCAGCCGGAAAATACTGGCGGTACTCGCACTGAAAAAAGGAAAAATTAATATAAAATGCAAAGTCTGTCTGTGTGTCGAACGAATGGGTACGAAATTGACACAAAAAAAAGGGCATGAAATGGGTATGAAATGCAAAGTCTGTCTGTTCGTCGAACGGATGGGTACGAAATTGACCAAAAAATGGGCATTAAATGGGTATGAAACCAAGCCATGGACAAACAAGCAAACTTTCATTTTGGTTAAAATTTCTTGCGAAAGCGATTTTTGGCATATATTTTTTTTGCAGGTATTTCGGTGGAGCGGTGCTGATCGGAGGGGCTGTAGCGTACCGGACGGGTCGTGCGGCTATGCAGGGGAAGGGTACGATTGACACGGCGGGATTCATGTGCGAGCCTGTTACTCCGGTTGAGGAGCTGGCGAAGGAGCCGGGCGAGATGCGGACGAAGATGGAGCTGCTGATTATGCGGATTCAGGCGGAGTTTTGCAAGGCGTTGGCTGAGGAGGAGACTGATCCCGATTGCGAGTTCTTGGTGGATAAGTGGGTGAGGTCGGAGGGCGGCGGAGGGGTCACGTGCATCATGCAGGGCGGGAAGGTCTTCGAGAAGGCTGGGGTGAACGTGTCTGTGGTGCACGGTACGCTCTCGTCGCAAGCGGTGCAGCAGATGAGGGCCAGGTACGCTTCGTTGACTAATTATGGGCTGTCAATTAATCCAGGCATATATTACAGAGGGAAGTCGTTCGGCAATGGCGACCTACCATTCTTCGCATGCGGAATCAGCTCGGTGATTCACCCTTGCAATCCGATGGTGCCGACTGTTCACTTCAACTACCGGTACTTCGAGGTGATGGACAACAGAGGGAACGTTCAGTGGTGGTTTGGCGGTGGGACGGACCTCACCCCGTACTACTTGGACGAAAATGATGTCAAGTCCTTTCACGCGACGCTGAAGAAGGCCTGTGATGCTCACAACCAAGACTTCTACCCAAAGTTTAAAGCATGGTGCGACGAGTACTTCCTCATCAGGCATCGAGGCAAGTCGGTGCAAGGCGCGCCACCCAGTTAGTTATTACATATTTCTGCCTTATTAGATGAGAGGCGAGGCGTGGGTGGCATCTTCTTTGATGACTTGGACTACCCGAACCAAGACGGGGCCTTCAAGTTTGTCACTTCATGTGCAGAAGCGACCATTCCTTCGTACATCCCTCTTGGTAAGGTTTAGCGAACTTCGGACCTCTGAAGCATTATTTACGGTTTTTCTTGCAGTGAAGAAGCATAAGAACGATGGTTACGGGTATGGAGAGCGGGAATGGCAGCTTTTGAGGCGCGGGAGGTACACCGAGTTCAACCTGGTGTACGACCGAGGGACCAAGTTTGGACTAGTCACTCCAGGAGCTCGCTTTGAGAGCATTCTGATGTCGCTACCTCCTTCTGCTGTGAGTTGACGCATCATCAAAACAATTGATCAGAATTTAATGATTTTTTTTTTTTCAATTACAGAAATGGGAATATATGCATAATCCGAAGGAAGACTCGCCAGAAGCCAAGTTGCTCAGTGTACTGAAGAAGCCTAAAAATTGGGTGACATAAATGCAATAATTATCTTCCACATACATTTTCTGGGGATTAAAGGATCTTTTTTTTTTATGTAGAATGTTTGTTATCAGTTGGGAATAAAAATGTTCACTCGATTATAAATGGCAATCTATATTTATTGCTACAACATCTTGTGTTTGAAAAAGAGGACAATAGGATGACAAACTTGTATCGAACAATCATGGCACAGTATTTGACGCAACTTCATTCAACAACCATGCACCATTACAATAACATTAAAATCATCGATTGTTCAATACACTAACCACAACGCAGCCCCAAGATATCATTAAAATCATGCTTCATCAGCATGATTTTAATGATATCTTGGTGCTGCGTTGTGGTTAGTGTATTGAACATCTGTAGCACTTAAATTTCTGGACCCTTGAACTTACGGGAAAGCAGATCAGCCAGCATTTGCGAAGACAGATTCGTGGCCTCATTCCAATTTGGACCTTGAGTTAATTTCTGCAGGTTATCCTTTGCAAAATGCAAGCAAACGTTCTTCAGTTGGTTTGCATTGTATCGATCAGTAAGGATCAGTACCTGAATGACGTTCTCCAAGTTTATGGTAGCTGCCAGGTGGTACTCGCACAACTCCTTCAGTCGAGGGAGGTCGTACATGTCTGCAACCATCAAAAATTCTTCAGCCAATTCGCTCATGTTCTCCGGTTCCTCATCTGTGTACATATGGCGTACCATAGCACCAAGTATGTCAGGACGTACATGCTCAATTTTGATGATTCCCGATTGGTTTTCGACTGTATCATGCCTAAACATTCCAGCAAAGACGGGGGATTGCATGCTCAGGATGAGTCGATGAGCTGCTATCGGCTCGCCTCGGGTGAGTATGGTCACGTCAGAGTCCATATTGGAGTCGTAAAGCTGCTTCAAGTTTGACGAGAGTTCGGGATACCTGACAACCACTTCGGGTGTGGTAACTTCCACACTGGTCATAACTTCGCCTTCAAACTTGATCTTCAGCACACCATTGGGGTAGAGGTCTTTGGCCCTATGCTTCAACATGTCATGAGATATGAAGGTGCAGCAGCCCCAAATGCAAAAGTTGCTGGACAACAACTGCTTCCCTCGCTTGAAGCTGTGATGGCGCCCCATCTTGCTGATGATGGTGAATGATGACGATTCGAGTTGGTAAGAAGTTTCTCCTCTGTACTCGATGAACACTGACATGTGTCCTGGATGCCCTTCACGGATGCCTAGTGGTACCAGGGACAGCTTCCACGTTCCAGGAAAGGGTTCAGCGGTCTTGAGCGACGATGACTCCAACTCTTTCGAGACCTGCTGGTCTTCAAGGATCTTGTTGAATTTTGGAATACTCCAGGACATCTTAAAAGTATGCTTTGTCTCAATGTGGGTGGACGTCTGCAATGATCAACGTATTTTTAATGGGGCTGAAAAATGTATGCAAGGCCTCGATATGAAACCAAATTGAGTGCACTGAACTTACGTCTGCCATTGCTCCGTGTCCCACACAACGACTGTGCAGCCCAAACGTACGAAGTGAAATCTACGCAGCACTGGAAGGGCTCCGTGTCCCACACACAATGACCATGCAGCCCAAACGTGCCGAGCAGCACTGGAAGGTGAAGAATTTAATGGCACTTATCTCACTGTCACTGTACTACCATGTAATTAATAATAGCCCAAGCCCAATCTTGCAATATAAAATTAAATTACAATCAACAGTTGCTTGCATGTTGTGAACTTGACCCTAATTTTTGCACTAATGGTACTTCAAATTATGACTTAAATAAACTCTCACATTTTTGACCAATTCGATTCCATTTGCATTACCTCCCCCATTCGACTTGAAACCAGTATTGCAAAAATCATGATTCATTATAATTATAATTAACTGACAACTCCACAAATCAGGCATCACCCAGATAATTGCATGGAAAATTAATATAACATTGATTCCAGTGTGACAAATTTTAAATATGGAAAAGTTCCATAAATAACACTGCAATATCAAATGGGGATATAACTGGGCTTAACTTTTCGTCACGCATTACTGTTAAAATTTATTAAAAGTGCGTAGTGGTTAAAACTAATTATGACAAATTATGGCACAGAAATCAATAAAATGGGGGAAAATTCAAGGCCAGTGTCTGCTGGGGATGGATTGAAGCTTTTACATTGTCCAGTATGTCTCACTTTAAGTTACCACAAATGTGTACAATGCAATTTAACTATTTAAGAAGCCAGACTTACGATATCAAAGCAGCAGCCTACGAGCAGAAGTGTGTTTCACTACTAGACGAGAGCCAAATGAATGAGAATATTTGGGCCAACATATCTCTGCAGATGGCTCTACCCCCTTCATGCCCTCCTTATCACAAGTAGTCATATGCTGCAGTGGATTGTTGAACATACCGTTAAATGTGGCTAGAATGATAAGAGTTGTTGTTACTAGTATTAGTAGCGAGTATTATCATTGTAAGATCATCAATTTATGCATGGTCATAAATGGCTTAATGCACCATAAAGTCACCTTGCACATTTAAGATGCCATATACGTACAATTGCAGCCACAATTAATTAAAAAATATTCAATTGCAACATGATTCACAATTATTCGAATTGCCGCCGTCTAGTTCTTCAACCTGCCGCATTCGGCGCTCTTTCCAGTCTCATTGCATCATCCCAATTATTTAAATAATCCCATTAAATTTACAAAGACCCCGCTAATTTCTTCCTAATAATTAAATTAAAAATTTAATAAGCTACACAAAAGTGCAAAAATCGAACGCCGATCAACAACGTGGCAGCAATCTCGAAATAGCAGGTTGCACTAAACGCTATTTGGCCTACCATATTCAGTGCCATGTACTGCTAGTACATTCGATATGTACCTGATTTTAATGTGATCGTACATGTTGGCTGTATAGATAGGCATGTTTAGGTGTTGTACATGTATAAGTACTGATGAGTACAGAGCGTAATAGTAATGTGGTCGTTCGCAGCTCTTTTGTTGAGTAGCCGCTAGTTTTAATCGCGACGTGAAAAGTGTCTCCGTTTCCTGATCGAATCAAGATGGCGTCTTCTGAAAGCACGGGTGTGACCACGGGTCAGCCGCATTTGGCCAAACAGGACCTCTCCACTCTGGTAAAACGGGCCGGGGATATGCCAGGATGAAAGAGGACAGTCAGATCTGTCAGTAGGATACGGCATGTTGGGGGCAAAACACCCAACTGAACCTTAAAAAACGGAACAAATGTTGCCACCGTATGGTCGACATGTGACTGATTTTTTATCATTTTTTTTTTTCAGGATGTGAAGACGTTGAACCCTCTTTCTCCTGAGGTTATCAGTCGACAGGCGACCATCAACATTGGGACCATTGGGCATGTGGCGCATGGGAAGTCTACGGTTGTAAAAGCCATCTCGGGGGTCCAGACTGTTCGGTTTAAGAACGAGTTGGAGCGGAACATCACTATTAAGCTGGGGTATGCCAATGCGAAGATATACAAGTGCGATAATGACAAGTGTCCACGACCTGCTTGCTACATCTCGGGAGGGTCGTCCAAGGAGGATTCGTTCACGTGCCTAAGGCAGAACTGCTCCGGAAGGTTTAGGTTGGTTAGACATGTGTCGTTTGTGGACTGTCCGGGGCATGACATCCTCATGGCTACCATGTTGAACGGAGCAGCCGTAATGGACGCAGCACTGCTTCTAATCGGTAAGTTTCGGAAACTGACACCATCGCCTGGTACTCACAAATTGTATCCACAGCTGGAAATGAGTCGTGCCCACAGCCGCAGACCTCGGAGCATTTGGCCGCTATCGAGATCATGAAGCTGAAGCATATTCTGATCCTGCAGAATAAGATTGACCTCGTTAAGGAGAGCCAGGCTAAGGAGCAGTACGACCAAATCCTTAAGTTCGTGCAGGGTACTGTAGCGGAGGGGGCTCCTGTCATTCCGATATCAGCACAGTTGAAGTACAACATCGAGGTCATCTGCGAGTATATTGTGAAGAAGATACCCATACCCCAGCGGGATTTCTTGTCCAGTCCGCGGCTCATCATCATCCGATCGTTCGATGTGAACAAGCCTGGATGCGAAGTGGATGACCTTAAAGGAGGCGTCGCAGGAGGAAGCATCCTCTCGGGAGTACTTCAGGTAAGATGATCACCGAACTGACAATATCAATAGAAACTGATCATTATTATTGTTATTCCAGGTTGGTCAGGAGATTGAAGTACGACCAGGGCTGGTGTCAAAAGACTCCGAGGGAAAGCTGACGTGCAAGCCCATATTTTCTCGCATCGTCTCTCTCTGTGCCGAACAAAACGACCTCCAGTTTGCCATTCCTGGAGGACTCATTGGTGTTGGCACCAAGATCGACCCGACTCTGTGCAGGGCTGACCGTATGGTGGGACAGGTCCTCGGGTCAGTCGGAGCCTTGCCAGACATTTTCATTGAGCTGGAGATTTCGTATTACCTGCTGCGTCGACTTTTGGGCGTCCGCACGGAAGGAGACAAGAAGGGGGCAAAGGTGCAAAAGCTGACGAAGAACGAGGTTCTCATGGTCAACATCGGCTCACTTTCTACCGGCGGGAGAGTGCTGGCCGTCAAGGCTGATTTGGCCAAGATCAGCCTGACTACACCAGTGTGCACTGAAGTCGGGGAGAAGATTGCGCTCAGTCGGAGAGTCGAGAAGCACTGGAGGTTAGTACAGCGCTGACGTTGACTTTTGCGATGCAATTTACGAGACAAATTTCTCTTCCTTTTCAGATTGATAGGGTGGGGCCAGATCCGACGCGGAGTTACCATCAAACCGTTTGTGGAGAACAAGTGATTATTTTTTTTCCACATTCACGTGCATGTATTTTGAAGACATGCTTAATAAAAACCACTTCTGGGTTTTGGAAGTTTGCACTACCCGTCCTCTGATTTCGTCAGTCGCTTTCGTTTGTAGTATAAATAGTACAAAATATTTTTTACTGGATGCCCTAATTGGATGATTTTTCGGGGGGAAATATACGCCTTTTGAAGCAAAATTTTTTGCTTTTTCATAAAACATGGCATGACTAGTCTTGTTTATGTTAATCCTCCTGCGTAAGAGCAGCCTCATGCTGCACTTTTCCATGTAACTTCTTATTAACTTTGTTGATTGTTTATTACACCTCGATTAACTCATTTGTTCGGAAGATTGATCTACTTGTAATATTTTAAGACGTGCTGAGCAAAGGTCTTGTTGCCAGGCCGAATAGGTTCACCGTGTTCAGTGTGGGAGGTCACTTAATTTGCGACCTTCGGAGAGATCACTTCGTGTTTTTTCCCACATTTTTTTTAAAGCACTTTATCTATGGGCTCTAACTGGACAATTGGCATATATTTGGGCTCCTTGCCCTTCTTTGTATCATGCGTCACTTTCATAAAATATCACGATTGTGTTCAGTCCATGGCGTTTCATATTGTGACCTTCGACCCCATTTTTGACAAATTGAGACATCTTCGATTTTTAAAATTTATGTACCACATGAAAGTACATATTATTGCATTCTACTACACTGCCAAGAATCAAGCTGGGGAATCCATAGGCTACTGAGAAAAAATGTTAAAAGAATGATGCGTAAAGATGCTCAACTTACTTGGCGAAGGTTACATGGATGGGGTGGTGTCTATTACCCTTGGAAGTTGACCCACCCTCACAACCTTCCCTGTGTCCTCATCGGAGTACATGCGAGCAATCACTTTATAGCGACAGTTTAGCACTGAGTAAAATGAATGCAACTGTTACAGCCGCTTTCATCCTCTCTTCCAGTAACTCCTCTTCTTTTTCGACTACCATACGTTTTAGTCACATACATGAATCCCACTTTATCTGAAGCGCCTTCTGCTAGTGACATCAAATTGCCATAGCAGTTGGACTAGTATTTTGGATTACTCTGTATAATATCCTAGGTAGGCAAGCAAATTCGTATGCTCCATTTTCACAAAATCCGTGGAGCTTCCTGATACAGCTGAGTGCAGAAAAATAAATTTATATAAGTACGTACTACAGTTGATGAATAATGTGTACATTCGTATTAAATTCTTTGCCATTCTGAAAAATTCTTTTATTCGCCCTGCACAGGCTTCATTTGCACATATGTGAAAAATTCCTGCAACTGTTAATATTTTCACTTATTTGTAGTTTTCTGCACACCCTGTATTTTCCTATGTTGTTGTCCAATGTTGTTGGGACGTTGGGAACAACCTTTTCCCAATCAAACTCATTGGCCCTGCATGCTGGGATACGAAGCAGTTTTTCCACTAGTGCAAGGAGGTTGAACCATTTTGATATCTACTCGTAATAAACCTTTCCGTGTAATTTTAACTTGATTAATAATTTATTATACCTCAGTTAAACACCATGCCTACTATAGGAGTGTTTAATTTTGCAAAACTTACATAGCCCATAATGTAGCGCAGTTAGCACTTTCAAATGACACAACAACGGCAGAGTTACGATCACTGTTACGATACAAGTCAATAATTCAGATAATGAAAAGCTGACTTTTGAGGGCCAAAGCCTTCTATGCACAATGGCATTGTTATCATGTATTGGTATCATACTCTGTCCGTGTCGTCAAAAGGCTTACAAGACTATCATCATCATCATCATCATACCTGACTAATATGGAGAGACATCATCCCAGAGGATAATAAGGTCCACTCGTTACTCCTCTTCAATATGCACTTTGTCTGCAATTTTCCACTCTCAAGATGCACTGACACTTCATGTCATGTTTACACTAAGGTACACTCACTTTCACTTCATCACACCAAAATAATAAACAAATCCTTGGACATTGCATTATGGAACATTTGACAGAAATATGTTTCCTGCATATGTGTCCATTGCTTCAAGGTCATGTACACATTTTAAAATAATAATAAAAACACTGAAGTTTACGATGTATTATAAAATAATAAATGTCAAAAATATAATTTAACTGTGCATCAGACACATTGGAAATCGCCGATATAGTGAATGACAATTTTAAAAAATATATTACGCGTGGTTAACTTGGAAGTTAATTGTTCCATATGTTGAGACAAAGTGACGCGGACGTGACAAAATGCGAGTTAACCGTCCCAGTGACTATGAAACCGACTTCAGGCCATTTTATAGACTCTTCAGAAGGTGCGTGTTGAGTCGACCCGGACTGTCAGCTCGCACCAATTTGAACCACTGGATTCTTACCCGGATTGTCCGGGGTCAGCTGGTTCGACCCCCTTCACATTATTACAGTAATAAATAGCGAGCATCAAAATAATTACTGTCCAGCAATATTCAGTTATGCCTCTTTCACTTCTAAAATTATTGCAGCCATGCACTTTTTAATTATTATTGGCCGTAATCAACATTTATACATACATTGTTATAAACATTTCAGAGTTATATCTACTTGTAAAACATATCCAGTATTTTATGACTGCAGGCTTTTCCAATATAAATAATAACTACAATGTATTGCTGTTATATATAATAAAATAACAGAAATTGCGAAATATTATCGTAGATGAGTTATTTGGAGATCCGGTTTGTGATATAAGCGCCCAAAATCTCGCGTGCTGAATGTCCTGGTCGACTCGCATTACACCGTCTGAGGCGTCTTGAAACGCGCTTTAAAGTCGGTTCCTAGTCACTGGGATGGTTAGCACGCACTTTTGCACGTCCGCAACTTAAAGTGACATTTTTTAAAGGTGGATAAATTAATTACGACCCTCACCTGTCTGAGCTATTCACATTTTTGATGGATTTTTTTGTTGCATCTGATTGGAAGCGTTCGAGAGACCCAAGGAGATACCTCACTTATGTGGCCTTGTCAGGCATTTTTCAATTATTATGCTGCGTGACATTTTTATTTTTAAAAAATCCTGTACAGGAGCACTGTAACCATTGAGCCCAAAAATTTTTTAAAGATAGTATTTGGCGCTATTGCAAAAAAAAAAATTGCAAGTTACCTCCCCCAGTGACACAAATGTAATTTTCATAGCCTTGGACATGTCAGTTTGATTCCGCACCTAGACAGTACAGTACGGTACATCGGACATCATTATGAGAAATTGTTGGTACAATACTGAATATCTGTTGCAAAATATGATCGACTTATATTTGCATTATGTATGGAATCAACACTGTCGACAGAGGACAACATGTTATTGCTTCACCTGAAGAAAGGAAGTTAGTCATGTACACAGTACTGAACAACACAGAGCAGATCGCGTAAATAATTGATAGGTGCAAACAGTATTAATTTATGACGTGTAGTGAGTCACATTGGCTAGGGAAAACTGACCGAGCTGGAGGAAAATGTCGCACGTTCAGCAGGACGTGTTTTGGTCCTTCTCGCCCTTGGCCGGATGTTCGGCCATCTTCGGGTTGTGGACTTGTCCACTGCATCCCAGAAGAAAGTCATTACGTCACATGTGGCCACTGGCTGTCAGTGTCATCATTTCCGTGACCGGATATTTCTTAAACACTTGGATGAGGCTGACACTGACGGTACCTTCGGATATGACCAGATCAAGCACCAACGCGACGGCAAATTTTGACTTGAACATAATCATTAAACTGATGCTTCTGGTGACCTTGATGATTCTATCGAAAAAACGAGATCAAATCAGACGCGTGTTGGAAAAAATTGACACTTTGGACGGGATTTGCGGAGATCTGGAGGTGAACAACTCTCTTAGGAAATTGTCGTGGAAAATATTGTTCTACTCGCTCTCGCACATTCACTGGCGATGTCGATGGGAACTGAAATGATTTTGTGGAGCATTGATCAAACTACAGCAGGGTTGATCCTTACATTTGCTGATTTTCAATTCACATCTATACGCAACGTTGCCGCAGGTCAACTTCTCTTCTTCGCGTCTACCATAGGACGTCGGTTTCAGCATGTTCGCGAGGAAATCGCGACTAGATGCGCCTCGCTGGAAGAACTGTTTCCCTCTTCCGAATCTGAAGAAGTGTCCAAGCCTACAAATATTTGCAATGCAACCTTTGCCAAACCTGGCAAAGTGTATCTGGAGCTTTATGAGCTAAGTGCAGATGTGAACAAAGCATTTGGAATCTCTACATGCATTTCCTACCTGGGGATGTGCCTGGGAATCGTCGCACACTTATTTTTCATAATAGACACTTGGAATGCTGTGCCTCTCATGAACGCGGTGATTTTGACTTTCTTGGAAACAACCGACATATTTATTACGGTCATTTTCACCTCTGCAATATCCAGACAGAGCGAAATAGTAAGTATACGGTAATAGAGATGTACTGTGCATTCAACAATGTGAAACGCTTTACCATTGCAGGCTCTTCAACCTTTGGCCCATCTGATGAAGATTCGCAAATTGGGCCTGAGTCCGGACTCCCAAGAACAGGTCAGAGGTCACGCATCATTCACTGACTCTCTTCCATTTACTCAAAGACTAAATGTCCCACTTGCTCCTACCAGGTCCAGACCCTGATCCAAAGGATGCTGGGTCCTCCAGTCCAGTTCACTGCAGCCAACTTCTTCATCATCAACCGAGGGCTACTCACCTCTGTAAGATTATTAGCACACTTGCATCACTTGGGTACTTCTAAGAGATAATTGGCCTGATGCTGTATTGTTGTCTTTTCAGATTGCAGCAGGTCTCACTACTTATCTGGTCATCCTGACGCAGTTCAGGTCTGCCGAGAACAACTGAAATGATTTTCCCTTAGCACCTGTTGCAGGATTGAAGGAGAGTTAATAATGCCCGGATTATGTGACATATAGTGTCGAATGAACTGCATCTTCTTTCTTGCACAGAGTGTCATGCTGTATAAAAATGGGGGTTGAGTAAAATGGTATGAATAAATCGATCTAATCATGTGTGAGTACATTTATCTAATCAAACATCGGAATCTGTCATGGGGATTGCGCATGATGGTTTGGAGCGGGTATTGCATTATTTTTACAAGGCATATACATTTGGAAGTAATCTGTATCAACTTGGTTTGTGTATGTGTGACATGTAAAATAATCCGGTACAGGAACCTTGTGACCATTGCGCCCAATTTGTTTTAAAGAGAGTAATTGCCACTATATATAGCAAAAAATGCAAGTTAACTTCCCCAGTGATGCAATGTAATTTTCATGGCCTTGGACATTACATGTCAGGTTCATCAATATTCCTCACCTGTATAGAGTACAGAACGGTGCAATGGAATATCCGTTGACAAATATGATCGACTTACTTTGAATGCATTATGTATTGCGTCAACAATGTCGACAGAGGGCAATAGGTTATTGCTTCACTTGAAGAGAGGAAGTTAATCATGGACAATGTAGAACAACACAGAGCAAATCGCATAAATAATTGATAGGTGCAAACATCATTAATTAATGACGTACTTAGTCAGTGACATTGGCAAAGAAAAAGTTACCAAAGTGCAGGAAAATGTCGCGCGACCAGGACGTGTTTTGGGCCTTCTCGCCCTTGGCCGGATGTTCGGCCATCTTCGGGTTGTGGACATGTCCACTGCATCCCAGAAGAGCGTCTTTACTTCACCAGTGGCCACTGGCTGTCAATGTCATCATTTTCGTGGCAGGATTTATCTTCTGGGCTTGGATGAAACTGTCCGCACCACTGGAAATGGTCAGATCAAATACCAACGCGACGGCAACTTTTTACTTGAGCAGAATCATTCAGCTGATGATTCTGGTGAGCCTGCTAGTTCTCTCTACGAAACACGGTAAAATCAAACGGATATTGGAGAAACTGCACACTTTGGATGGGATATGCGGAGACCTGGAGGTGAACCACTCTCTTCGGAAATTGTCATGGAAAATTGTGCTATTCTCTCTCGCACATTCACTGGCGATGGCGATGATAGCTGGATTATTTGTATGGAACATTCATCAAACTATAGGGCTGATCTATGCACTTGCTGTTTTTCAATTTGTGTCCATCTCTAACATAGCTGCAGGTCAACTTCTCTTCTTCGCGTCTACCATCGGTCGTCGGTTTCAGCATGTTCGCGAGGAAATCGCGACGAGATGCGCCTCGCTGGAAGAACTGTTTCCCTCTTCCGAATCTGAACAAGTGTCCAAGCCTACAAATATCAGCGAGATCACCTTTGCCAAACCTGGCAAAGTGTATCTTGAGCTGTATGAGCTGAGTACAGATATCAACAAGGCATTTGGAATCTCTACATGTATTTCCTACCTGGGGATGTGCCTGGATGTCGTCTCATTGTTATTTTTCACAATTGACACTTGGAATGCTGTACCTCTCATGCACAAGCTGATTATGACTTTCTCAGGAACAAGCAAAATATTTATTACGGTCATTTTCACCTGCGCAATATCCAGACAGAGCGAAATAGTAAGTACAATAGAGATGCTACTTATTCTTAGTACTGTGCATTCAACAATGTGAAACATGTTTCTGGAGGAATCGCTTTATATTTTGCAGGCTACTCAACCCTTGGACCATGTGATGAAAATTAGCAAATCGACCCTGAGTCCTGTCTCTCAAGAACAGGTCAGAGGTCACGCATCATTCGCATCCACTTACCAAAAGGCTTATGATTATTATTCTCCTGACCAGGTCCAGACCCTGATCCAAAGGATGCTGGGCCCTCCAGTCCAGTTCACCGCAGCCAACTTCTTCACCATCAACCGAGGGCTACTCACCTCTGTAAGTGCTTTACTTGCATCACTTGGGTACTTCTCAGAGATCATTGGCCTGAGGGTGATTTGCTGTCTTTTCAGATTGCAGCAGCTGTCACTACTTATCTGGTCATACTGATCCAGTTTCGGTATGCCGAGATCAAGTAGAACAATATTCTACAGTACTTGGTATGATTTATGACACGGCACAGTAGCTTTCGTAATTCACAAAGTGCGCAGTTACTTGCACCATGTGGTATAGGATGTGACAGACATTAATAAGATTAAACTAAAAGTCTAAAACAAAATAACACATTTTCTGAGCATGAAGAATGTCGTGACCACAGCATGGAACTGTCTGTATATATAATATTAATCGTCGGATCAGTGTAAATGGCAGTGAGTAATGAAGCTTAGCATATGTTCCTTTGGAAAAGAAGAAAATCATAATATACATACTACAGTGCAGGAAAATGTTTCGCGTTCAGGACGTGTTTTGGGCCTTCTCGCCCTTGGCCAGATATTCGGCCATCTTCGGGTTGTGGACATGTCCACTGCATACCAGAAGAGAGTCATTACTTCATCTGTGGCCATTGGCTGCATATTTTTCAATGTGTGTCAATACGTGACCTGGCTGCAGGTCAACTTCTCTTCTTCGCGTCAGCCATCGGACGGAGGTATCAGCATGTTTGCGAAGAAATCGCGACGACATGCGCCTCGTTGCAAGAACTCAAGGAGTGTCCATACCTGCAGATATTCGCAAGGCCACATTTGCCAAACCTGGCAAAGTGTGCCTGGAGCTTAACGAGCTGAGTGTAGATTTGAACAAGGCGTTTGGAATTGTCGCATGCATTTCCTACCTGGGAATGTGCATTGAAATTGTCACGTCGGTATTTTACGTCATTGACTCTTGGAATGTGACAGCTCTTATGGTCAACTTGTGTATTTCTTTATTTCCAACATTCAACATATTGTTGACGGATATATTTTTCACCTGCGCAGTAAACAGTCAGACTGAAACAGTAAGTATGCATGCACTAAATAGTGTGAACCCTGTTTCTGACGAAATCGATTTGTCTTTGCAGGCTACTCGACCCTTGGACCATCCGATGAAAATTCGCAAGTTGGGCCTGAGTCCCAAGAACAGGTCAGAGGTCAAGCATCATGCATGGACTCCCTTCCATTGACCACAAAGACTAAATATTCCACTTGCTCCTACCAGGTCCAGACCCTGATCCAAAGGATGCTGGGTCCTCCAGTCCAGTTCACCGCAGCCAACTTCTTCGCCATCAACCGAGGGCTACTCACCTCTGTAAGTGGACTTGTATCACTTGCTGGGTACTTGTCAGACATAATAATTGTACTAAGGGTGTATTGTTCTCTCTGCAGACTGCAGCGGCTCTCACTACTTATCTGGTCTTCCTGATTCAGTTCAGGTCTGCCGAGAACAACTGAAATGGTTCTTCCACACCCATTGCATTGGTTGAATGAAGGGCAGTAATTAAACGAATAATTATTCCCGAATTATGCGACGCAGTATTGCATGAACGGCGCGATTGCATCTTCTTGCTTGCACAGAGTGTCTTGCTGTCGAAAATGGTGGTTGGGTAAACACAGTACTATTAATAACTCGATCCAATCATGTGTGGGTATCTTACATTAATCTAACCAGACATTACAATCTATCATGTGGATTGCGCATGATGGATTGGTGCGGGTATTCCATTTTACAAGGGACAAAATTTAAAATCGCGCCAAAATAGCCTCGTGAATATTAAGCGTCACTTATAATATACTATATTGCATTACTGTAAGAAAGAGTGTAATTATTGGTGTTGTCGAACAAAAATGCGAATTAATTCCCACAGTAAAATGCAGATGGAATTTTCATAACCTTGGGTGTGGCATATTGATCAAGACTCCGCATCTGTACAGTACACATCGGACATCTATAAAAGTGCAGGTGCAATAATTATTATTGAATAGCTGCTGCAAATGAGCGACGTCCTTTGCATGCATTACGAAAGAGTCCATAATAATATTATATTCCTCAGATGACAAGTTGCTTCACGCAAAGCGAGGAAGAATGGTCACATGGACAATGAACTGACCAATACAAAGGAGGTTGCGAAAATGATTGATCCTACAGTTGCATGCATCAATAATTAATAACGAGGCGTATGCTACGGTATGTTGGCAAAGGGTAAAGACTAAAGTGGTGGAGAATGTTTCAAGATAAGGACGTGTATTGGGCCTTCTCGCCCTTAGCCAGATATTCGGCCATCTTCGGGCTGTGGACATGTCCACTGCATCCCAGAAGAGAGTCCTTACGTCACATGTGGCCACTTGCTATCAATGTCATCATTTTCGTGGTCGGGTATTTCATAAGCACTTGGATGATATTGTCTGGATCAGAGCGCGACACCGCATCAAGTACCAACGCGAAGGCAAGTTTCTACTTGTACAATGTCACCGAACTGATGTCTCTGGTGAGCCTGCTGTTTCTCTCGAAGAAACACGGTAAAATCAGACGGATATTGGAGAAACTGCACACTTTGGATGGGATTTGCGGAGATCTGGAGGTGAACCACTCTCTTCGGAAATTGTCATGGAAAATTGCGCTATTCTCTCTCGCACATTCACTAGCGCTCACTATGATTAATGGCGGCTATTATTGTAGCACCTATCAAACTGCAGGGCTGATCCCTACATTTGCTGTTTTTCAATTTATGTCAATGCGTGACCTGGCTACAGGTCAACTTCTCTTCTTCGCGACTGCCATCGGAAGGAGGTTTCAGCACGTTTTCGAAGAAATTGCGACGAAATGCGCCTCGCTGCAAGATCTGTTTCACGTTTTCCAATCAGAAGAACTGACCAAAGCTAAGCAGGCTCGCAATGCAACCTTTTCCAAACCTGGCAAAGTGTATTTGGAGCTTTATGAGCTGAGTGAAGAAGTCAGCAAGGCTTTTGGAATATCTGCATGTATTTCCTACATGGGAATTTGCCTGGACATTATAATAATTGTATTTAATGCAATTGACACTTGGGACATGATCCCTTTCATGACCAGAGTGACTTTCCTGTTATTAGCAACTTTCAACATATTTGTGATGGCCATTGTCACTTCCCTGATATACAGTCAGAGTGAAACAGTAAGTAAATAAACTTACACTCAATAATGCGAAATCCATCTCTGACGGAATCTCTTTGTCTCTGCAGGCTACTCGACCTCTGGATCATCTGATGAAAATTCGCAAATCGGGCCTGAGTCCTTACTCCCAAGAACAGGTCAGAGGTCACGCATCATGAACTGGCCCCCCTTCCACTTACCCAACGACTCATTATTCTCCTACCAGGTCCAGACCCTGATCCAAAGGATGCTGGGTCCTCCAGTCCAGTTCACCGCAGCCAACTTATTTACCATCAACCGAGGGCTACTCACATCTGTAAGTGCACTTGTATCACTTTGAGTACTCTTTAGGCGTAATTGGCCTGATGGTATTATTGTTGTCCTTGCAGATTGCAGCGGCTATCACCACTTATCTGGTCATCCTGATCCAGTTCAAGTCTGCCGAGAACAGCTCCAAAAATCCAACCTGACCCGTTCATAAATGAAGGGCAGTAATTAAACGAATAATTGTCGGATTATGGCAATTGCGCATTATCGAATTGATCGAGTATTTCATAAAGTTTTATCTTGGTAAGTGCACAATCCTGTATTAGACGCATAATTTATACTTGATGTTGTAATACGACGCCATTTTTCACACAGTATAATATGAAAGAAAACTAGAAGCGATTATTAGTGGATAAATCATTATATGCACGAATTATGTTGTTTCCAGTCAATTAATATATTGATCTCACTTAAATGAATGACTACAAAATCATGTCAGATGTCACAGCCGTCGTGTAGGGTTTTCCATCAAAGCAACAACTATAAGGTAGGCTAAAATCACACAATCACACTGCTAATAAAACTGACACATTGTAAGGTTCTCAATCATATTACCTATATTTGATATATTATGAACCACTCTGTGGGGAAATTAGGGGGAGTATAACTGACCTACTGTGTCAATGAATGTATGCGCTACATTAGAGACAAAACAAAAATAATGGAACATTGCGATGGACTTTCTAGGTTAATGTCACATATCTTAATAAAACGAGACTAGCCAACGGCAAAGTAGCGTACGACAAAAGAACCTGTTAATGATTTTCCTCACTCCCATTCCACTCAATAAAGGGCGTGGTAAGTCTCGCAATGGACAGTTGGCAAATCATACGCCCATGAAGCAAAGGAGTGTCACTGCCCCACAAAATGTCGCAAGTGCAAGACGTCCTTCGGTCCATTGGCCGCAACATCAGCATCATTGGGACTATGGACTCACCCTCTTCATCGGACCAAGACATCCAAGCATCACAATGATGTGACCAACGAATCTGCTGAAGAGATCATTTTCGCTGCCGGATTACCTCTTAGGCAACACCAAAATGTGCAATTCAGGAGATAACAAAAATGCGACGTGTCCATCACCACAATAATTTTTCTGATATTTGCACTAAAACGAAAATCTAAATATCACTGTTAGTGGTGCATGCAGAACTTTATCTTGGGGGTGGGGGAGCAGGGCCCGCCGCAGACGAAAATTTTTCCCGTTCAAGGTCACAACCCTTCCTTGCGACCCCAAATTTGGGGTCGCGACCGCAAAACGGAAAAGAACCCATAGAACAGTGCAATTTTGCACTGTTCTAGAGGGTTTTTGCGAGTTTCCCACCCGTTTTTTTCTATTTTTTTCCGTTTCTTTTCTTCCGGGGGAGCTCAG
>JYFJ02005751.1:0-23067 GCA_000934665.2 Catajapyx aquilonaris
CCGGCCAAGTCATCTCACTTAGCTTATAGCCTCGAAGAAAGGCTTGGCGTCCACCACGATCTCACGACTTTGTACGGCGGAGTGGACAAGGCTTGGCACCCAGACACCATCTCACAGGGGTTTTTTTCGGCGGAAGACTTGGCGCTTTTTTACGACTGCGTTTTTGAGTGGGATTAATATTTACATAATAATCCCTTCACCATGAAGATGTTAGTATTTTCATGGTTAAGCGCGTTATTCGGTATTCGTTCCTCCGCAAGACGCAAACGCACCACTGTGAATGTCTTGTGCAGCATCTGCTGCGAGAAACTACACGTAGTTTCTCTCCTTGAGAATAATAATATCTTACCCCGTTATCAGCCTTTTTCGGCTCTTTTGGGGGGATTTTTGTTTTGTCAGGAACTCTTGCGTACATGTTTACTGTTTGCTTTTTGGGATAGGATAGGGAAGGAAGGAGGCGGCTGTGGCCTTTTTAATTAGGAAGCAACCCCGGAATTCTCCTGGAGAGACCGTGGGAAACCACAGAAAACCACGGTTAGAGTCGCCGGCCCCGGGGCTCGAACCCAGGACCTCCCGATTAGCAGTCGGACCCTGTAGCCACTACACCAAACTGCTTCGGTCTCCTTGAGAATAATTATAATGTGAATTGCCTGAGCAAAGCATCACCTCTGCACTAGACATGAAACAGAGATAGTATGCATAAGATGTTATTATTTCAATCAATGTCCTTCTGCATAAGACAACGACAGAGTATGATCTGGAAAATACAGTAGACTACAAGTTGCATCAGGAACTAAGGTATCCCCCAACATTATTCCAGATATATGTATGTAGTGATACAGCTTCTCGGCCTCTGGCTAAGATCAAGGCGCCCATCGAGTGGTCCTCTCGGACCAACTCGTATTTCTTGGTCGGACGGGGTGCTTGGGAGATTATCCCACCCCGTCCCTGGGTTGGACCCGGCATTGCAGTACAGCCGGGTCCAGCCCTCCTCTCCCCTACCCTTCTCCCCCACCCCTACCTTGCAATCCCACACCTTCCTCTCCTCCCCCCGGCTGCCAAGGCTTGACTCAGACAGAGCCATACAAGCTGGGTAACCCTTCCAAACCAACCAACCAACCAACCAACCAACCAACCAACCAACCAACCAACCAACCAAGATATAGGTACCTATGTTTATCATTACATTAATGTAGTGTCCAGTAGGGTGTAGCGTCATGGGCGATCTGGAGGCACATTTCAGGTTTTGTTAAGTGGACCTCCCAAACTTCAAATATGAAAAGAAATTTTTATTCCGACAAGTGGAACACCCCCTATTTTGACCTTGAAATTTGTTAAAATGCCCAACTTAGACCAATGAATGCTTACCAGCGACATGGTTGCGGACATATTGGTAAATGCATGGCATAGGGAATCGCAGCTATGTCTCCTCTACTCCTGTGCCAAATTTGGTTGACAGGAAACCAACAGCAAAGCCACAAAAAAATGGAATAGTGACCCCCCGCCAGTTCCGCGCAAGGCTGTGCTCGTTTCCCAACTCCTCCCATTCTCGTCAGTAAAGAAGCGCTACAACTCCTCCAGCTACTCCCAAAGAAAGGGTTGCAGGGTTTGTCTAGAACTCTAGATGATTAAGGCCACTGCCTCCCACCTCTGGGGACTTGAGTTCAAGTCCCGGCTAGGACTGAGTTTGCCTATATGAGCGTCATTGAGCGAATGTTACACTTATCTTCTAAAGTCAAATATGAAAGGAAATTTTTTGGGATATGAAAGATTTCTTAAAATTGTCTAGTCAATATTTTATTTTTGCAATAAGCACATACACTGTCATACACTGCTACATAAGTACAGAGTGCAGTTTATTTAGGAAATTGTCACGAGGTCAAATTCAAGAGGTCCCAAAAGCAGAGAGTGACGTACTAAGGTGCAATTTAAAGAGAG
Organism: Catajapyx aquilonaris; assembly: GCA_000934665.2. Taxonomy (NCBI): domain Eukaryota; kingdom Metazoa; phylum Arthropoda; class Diplura; order Dicellurata; family Japygidae; genus Catajapyx; species Catajapyx aquilonaris. The sequence goes on from JYFJ02005751.1 coordinate 1,939, forward strand.
AATTTATTCTCAAAAAAAAAAACTGTTCAGGAAAAAATAGGAGCAAGTCCACTCAAATATAGGTTCACAATAATATTGGGATGTGGAGAACGGACGGCTAGGAAGGTCAGATTAACAAACAAAACAATCCTGAACAAAACATCCAAATAACGTGTACAACTAGAGTATAAACCAACACACTTGGCACTCATGGAAATAACACTCCACATTCACTTTCACTTTCTACTCCCGCTTCACGCTCCACTAGCCCGGAGCGATAAAGAAGAGCAGGCCCCCCAAAAAAATGTATGCACTGGCGCAACTAAGCAACACGCACCGTTACACACATACGTTCTATAGAAGATCCAGGTCCGGATCTCCAGAGTTGAACAAACACTCCGGTGAGATGACAAATCCTCGTTGGTGTCCTTGATGACGAGAGTCCAACTTCACCACTGTCGTTGAACACAGGCGTATACCGCCTACTTCACCACTGTCGTTGAACACAGGCATCTACAGCCTACAGTGTCAAACAGTGCGACACGTCCCCAATAAAAGGGGAAGGGAGGGAAGGCAAAGGAAACGACCGTGTACAATTTTACCACGGCCTCCAAACCTTCAAACCACTGACAAGTAACGGGAACCCACCCGTACCACAGTAACTCCCCAGAATTACGTACAAGTACCTTTCACTCGTACAACCCAAAGGGGGGGAAAATAGCAAGTCACCCAGCGTACACAGAGCATACCAGCTCCGCTGAGGAGACGCCACATACTGACCACGCAGGGCCAGAAAAAAACTCTTCAAGAAAAAAAAATCCTAGCGACTAAGCAATTCCATTTTACAAGCCGAGTCCGTGAGACAGGCCAGTCCAAAAGTCACACGTGACAGAAATGGTACATTAAAGTCTTTCTTACTTCTGAATGAAGCCATAAAGTCACGGGATTTACATGCTGACCTAATATAGCCATCTCTTGCCTCCTTTCCGTAAACTGCCTCGGATGCTTCAGTTACCACCTACACGCATCTTTCCACTGCTTGAGAGTGACATGGTAACGTTACGACACGGGGTTCCTCAATTATCATCCGCTCAAGCTTTTCGATGGAGAACTGCATCGTGAGTGGAGGTTCCGCCTTGCACTCTTCCACTGGTGGAAGTAGATCTTTCAAAATCTGAGATCTTTTCTGGACCTTTGGAGGGCGAAATTCTCTGGCTGGCTGTTGTTTGGGAAGTTGCGGAATGGTCTTGATTACATCGACTGCCAATTTCCAGTTTTCATGGTCATCATCTGCAAGCTTGATTTGGTGCAGAAAATGTTTCGGGCCATCTGTACATCTTGGGTGACGTTTGATCCTGAACCACATAAGTCCATAGTGGCACACGACGCACTGTGCGAGTAAATGCAGCTCTTCACAGATGGCCCGAAACATTTTCTGCACCAAATCAAGCTGGTAACACTATTGCCACCGGCAAGCGAGGACATTTTATGGCGTGTTATCCAAAGAAACGCGTATTGGGCTCACCATGAAAATGTGTTACTAGCGATGCTTGCAGATGATGACCATGAAAACTGGAAATTGGCAGTCGATGTAATCAAGACCATTCCGCAACTTCCCAAACCACAGCCAGCCAGAGAATTTCGCCCTCCAAAGGTCCAGAAAAGATCTCAGATTTTGAAAGATCTGCTTCCACCAGTGGAAGAGTGCAAGGCGGAACCTCCAGTCACGATGCAGTTCTCCATCGAAAAGCTTGAGCGGATGATAATTGAGGAACCCCGTGTCGTAACGTTACCATGTCACTCTCAAGCAGTGGAAAGATGCGTGAAGGTGGTAACTGAAGCATCCGAGGCAGTTTACGGAAAGGCGGCAAGAGATGGCTATATTAGGTCAGCATGTAAATCCCGTGACTTTATGGCTTCATTCAGAAGTAAGAAAGACTTTAATGTACCATTTCCTAAATAAACTGCACTCTGTACTTATGTAGCAGTGTATGACAGTGTATGTGCTTATTGCAAAAATAAAATATTGACTAGACAATTTTAAGAAATCTTTCATATCCCAAAAAATTTCCTTTCATATTTGACTTTAGAAGATAAGTGTAACATTCGCTCAATGACGCTCATATAGGCAAACTTAGTCCTAGCCGGGACTTGAACTCAAGTCCCCAGAGGTGGGAGGCAGTGGCCTTAATCATCTAGAGTTCTAGACAAACCCTGCAACCCTTTCTTTGGGAGTAGCTGGAGGAGTTGTAGCGCTTCTTTACTGACGAGAATGGGAGGAGTTGGGAAACGAGCATAGCCTTGCGCGGAACTGGCGGGGGGTCACTATTCCATTTTTTTGTGGCTTTGCTGTCGGTTTCCTGTCAACCAAATGTGGCACAGGAGTAGAGGAGACATAGCTGCGATTCCCTATGCCATGCATTTACCAATATGTCCGCAACCATGTCGCTGGTAAGCATTCATTGGTCTAAGTTGGGCATTTTAACAATTTTCAAGGTCAAAAAGGGGGGTGTTCCACTTGTCGGGGAAAAAAATTCTTTTCATATTTGTAGTTTGGGAGGTCCACTTAACAAAACCTGAAATGTGCCTTTTGATCCGATAAAATTCGTCCAATGACTCTACACCCTAATATACAGTACGTAGCTAAATATAAACTGAAAAACCCTTAAGGCGCTCAGTGGTGCTCCAGCTAGGCGTCCCGGGTAGGTCTACGGGTAGGTACAATCCTTAGGTACTCCCAGGTACTCCTTGGTATTCCGGTGTACACTCTACAGTCGAGTGAGTACCCCCTCGGGCGGCATGTTTAAACAACAGCTGGACAGAAAAAGTCATAATCAGGTCTTGCAAAAAATATATAACTTGTCTTATACTGTTCTTCACTCAGAATTTATTGGCTTTGACAACTGCACAACAAAATTGATAATAAGTTACTCTCGTTTTTCTTGGGTTGTAGAGTGGCCTTCAGATTCATAGAGTTGAGGTCATTAAAAAGACGTTAGGAAGAATTCCTACAATATATTTTCTCAAATGACACGTGCGGTCATCGCGTTCAGGTCACTACTGTACAATCCGCAGTCAATGTTAAAATTTTGGAACGTTGACTACAGCTGTCACTTTAATGATAAGCAATAATGACGACAAAAATAAACTACACGGACTAGGATACTAGGATTGGAGTGGATACTTGCAACATCCTGAAAATTGATCTAGTTTGTCTGGGTGTGGACATGATCCTCACAGACGTGCCAAGTGTTTTGAACGGGACTCCTCTTTAATTCCGGTAACAATCATGCTGGTAAAATAATTAATAATTCTGACCGCTGGTCTGAAACGACAGAGGGACGACAAGATAAATGTAATCAATTTGAAACTTATCTTAGAGTACCACGACACTTTGAAAGAGAGCGTTTCAAAGACACTGGTAAATTTGTATACCCACATCATGAGAAGAAGGTAGGTTTCGCCACTCAAGACGAGGCGCGTCAAAGGAACAATATTGTGAGAAGCAGACACCAACATTCTACAGTAATATTCATTTTCCGCAGTAAAATTCTTCATGTTGCGCTGGAAAACTTCATCCATCGTCTCCTGGCAAATGGCTCTTATTTGATCCAATGTTTCCGTAAACGGATTCAAGTGTTCCTCTACTCCCAGGTGGTAACAAAGGACTTTCCACGTGTACATGTAATCCCCGATCTCCTCCTCTGTTGCATTGTGTATGCCCACCTTCTCTGGACACAACACTACAGGAAATGTCATCATAACTGACGCCAAGGCGAGGTCCAGCTGGCTCATGTATGGACTCCCATCCTGCAGCTTGAATGGACACGGAGGTGACTGGTCCCTGATGTGTTCAGTCAGTCGACACTCTTCCCACAGCTGAGGCTCCTTGGACGTATCCATCTTGACTGCTTCCACCTTTGACCTGTTCTTATTGGCATACGCACCCAACCTCCTGTGTCAGTCCTGGACGTCCTTCATGCTTCGATACGCCTCGTCCTGTGCATCCCACAGGTCTCCTTAAAACCAGGTTGAAATGTGTGCAAGAGTGGCCATCATTAAGCGACGAAGTGTCTGCGGATTCTCAAACTTGCCGTAGTAGAGCACCACTTGATGTCCTGGCTCCCATAAAAAGTGGCCTGAGGCAGACATGAACACGGAGAGAAGCACTCCGAAGAGATTTCTCTGCGCGAAGGCCTGTCCCCTCCGAAACCTGTCCTTGTCCAACCAAGATGGAGCCTTGTCCACAGTGTTCACAACTGTGTAAGGCACCATCGCACCTTCTCGAATGAGCTTCTGCAGAGTTAGTCCTTCCATTTGGAGTGAGGAAGACGAACGAGAAAGGGGCTTTATATATCCCCGAACGTACCAAGCATTGGAGCTACGTACGTATACGATACATATGTCTGATGTGGCGTAACACCTGAAATTAATGGCATAGTTATGCAACATTTCATGCCTTATAACCGAGATGACACCGATAACCGAGTCTAAACACGCCACATTACATGCCGGTTTAATATAAGGCGTGAAATGTTGCATAACTATGCTCTTAAGAATTTACAACAAGCAGTGGCAGAACATATTCGAGGTATAAGTTGCAAGCGTTGTGTATTGGTGTGCGCCCTCATCATGAGCTATGCAAATGTTATTTTATTGGTAACCCTGGAGATGCTCCTCGGAAAATTAGATTCAATGAAAGTATTCGTTAAGACCTAGAATTTAAGTAAACAGAGCTTGACTAGTTAGAATTTGACATCAGTGGCTCCACAAATATATTCTTGCATTTTGTGTTAGTTTAAAAGGAAGGATCGCAGCCATTCGGCCATTTTTTCCATAGTTATAATTCCGGGTTGTACTGTGCAGTACCCGAAAAAGGACTGGAACGCAGAGTTAGTCCTTACATTTTTGCAAATAAGAAAGACTAACCAGAAGGAGGCATTATGTAGAGTCGGCACGAAAAAGGTAAGGACACATTGACGGTTCCAGAATCCTCAATGTGTCCTTACCTCTTCCGTGCCGACTGTACAAGCGTACATGCGAGAAATTTTATTACCAAGCAATGGTGTTCCATAACGTTGCACAAGATGAAATTAATTATTTCAATTCCCAAGTACAAGGAGTATGATTATTGCGCAAGTTGATTGTGAAATATTATTTTCTTTCCGCAGCAATGAACAATATTCATGCCAGTACCTGCATGGAAATGGAATGTGGCATGTTTAGAGTGATCTGACCTACAGAAGACTTATGTAGGTCAGTTCACTCTAAACATGTCATCGTTCCGGACCAATTTTGGGTTCCACTCCAATTTTGCCAAAGCCCTTCTGTTCCCCCAAACTGACCAATTCCATGGAAAGAATACAATAGTGGATGGCGAACCATGATTGTTATGGTTCATAAACCTATCTGGATTATTTGCATTGTAGTGCGGAAATAAAACTTATCGACTGCGCCTGATCCCATCCATGATTCTGTCAGCAGGAAACAATGGTTTAGCGAATGCCCCCCTTTGCCCACCTCCTCCTCTCAACCATCTGGTCTCCTCTTGTTACGTACGTAAGCATATTATGAATTCTATCGTCGCGCCTCCCGACGGGAGTACCTGGGAATACCAAAGGAGTACCTAGGAGTACCGAGGAGTACCTGGGAGTACCTGGGAGTACCTGGGAGTACCTGGGAGTACCAAGGAGTACCTGGGAGTACCAAGGAGTACCTGGGAGTACCACTGCAGGTGTACACCGGAGTACCGAAGTGATTACCCCCTTGCTATGAAGATTTAATTTAAGTAAAAGGTTTCCTAGTAAATGCATTTTTATGATTATGGGCTTTATAATTATGGTATTTTTTCCTCTCCAAGACGCTTTTAACAGCTGTCACGCACGCGAAAAAAAAACTTGAAATTTTGCATTTCTTGCAATACAAGGGGTCTGAGGAGGATGTCCTCACCGCTAGTCTCTGACGTGCACGCCTGACACAATCTTTTTGGGTTACGAAAGAGCAGAATCACGAGGAGAGTAGTTATGAAATTTTGAAATCTTTTCTCTAAAAACGCTCCAGCATAGAGAGAATTAATTAATATTTACATAATAATTCCTTCACCATGAAGATGTTAGTATTTTCATGGTTAAGCGCTTTATTCGGTATTCGTTCCTCCGCAAGACGCAAACGCACCACTGTGAATGTCTTGTGCAGCATTTGCTGCGAGAAACTACACGTAGTTTTTCTCCTTGAGAATAATATCTTACCCCGTTATCAGCCTTTTTCGGCTGTTTAGGGGGGATTTTTGTTTTGTCAGGAACGCTTGCGTACATGTTTACTGTTTGCTTTTTGGGATAGGATAGGGAAGGAAGGAGGCGGCTGTGGCCTTTTTAATTAGGAAGCAACCCCGGAATTCTCCTGGAGGGACCGTGGGAAACCACAGAAAACCACGGTTAGAGTCGCCGGCCCCGGGGCTCGAACCCAGGACCTCCCGATTAGCAGTCGGACCCTGTAGCCACTACACCAAACTGCTTCGGTCTCCTTGAGAATAATTATAATGTGAATTGCCTGAGCAAAGCATCACCTCTGCACTAGACATGAAACTGAGATAGTATGCGTAAGATGTTATTATTTCAATCAATGTCCTTCTGCATAAGACAACGACAGAGTTGCTCTGGAAAATACAGTAGACTACAAGTTGCATCAAGAACTAAGGTATCCCCCAACATTATTCCAGATATATGTATGTATTGATACAGCTTCTCGGCCTCTGGCTAAGATCAAGGCGCCCATCGAGTGGTCCTCTCAGACCAACTCGTATTTCTTGGTCGGACTGGGTGCTTGGGAGATTATCCCACCCCCGTCCCTGGGTTGGACCCGGCATTGCAGTACAGCCGGGTCCAGCCCTCCTCTCCCCCACCCTTCTCCCTCACCCCTACCTTGCAATCCCACACCTTCCTCTCCTACCCCCGGCTGCCAAGGCTCGACTCAGACAGAGCAATACAAGCTGGGTAACCCTTCCAAACCAACCAACCAACCAACCAAGATATAGGTACCTATGTTTATCATTACATTAATTTTGTGTCCAGGCAACTGGCTGTTGATGGTTGCCTGGTCACTGCATTATTGATGTTGTTGTGTAGTTCGATTCTGGCCGATCTCCTGATCGGACGCTGTGTAGTTGTTGTCCTGAATAGAGTTCCAAACTGGTTCTCATACCCTTCCCCGTGTGTTATTCTGTGGTGTCTCTGACGTACTCATCGTGGAGCACTGCATTAACTTAATTGCTACAGTATTGATAACTATATGAACTGAAGCAAATAACATTCTTCCAATATTTTCTGTATTCTTTTCGTCCCTATTTACATGATAATACTTGCATAACATTATCATCGTATACTTGATACAGACGCGAGACTGCTTGCAACACGTCTAGTTTGCAATAAGCAATGCATTTTTGATACGTCATCACTGCCCTTGCAGGTGGGTGCGCAATAATAATAATATAGCAATTATTATCACACCTATGATATGGGGTAAAAAATGAATGGTGTTTTATTTCGTAAGCCCTAAGGTGCATGTTTCTCACTATTGCAACAAAAAACCCGATGGTTCCGAATTTGGATTGGAGTTCGATTGGAATGGGTTCAGTATGTTCCTCCCAGCCTCTTCTTCGCGGATCGCCAAAGTACAGTTGACTCCGGATATAACAGCCTCGAAAGGGAAAATACGTTGTTTTTGATTATTCAACTTGCTTTCCCACGCGCAAGAATAAGACAGAGAATATACTGAGGAGTGTGATTTTCGTATCTGTCACTGATCCAAGCTACTCAAAATCATCCTTTTTGTGGTACATTTGACAAAAATGAGACGACAGAGGAAAAGTACGGATTTTTTTGGGGTCCTGCGTAATTTACGGGTGAGCTAATTTTGCATTATTGTGGATAGTTTCATAAATGTATGCAGTAGTGGGTATTATAAGCATATTATACTAGCAGGATACCCGGCGTTGCTCGGGTTATGAAATACTTTTCATATTAACTTGTTATGTAAGGTCGTCTCTGATACACTACTGGGGTAGTAATATTATTACTCCAGCGAATCTGTGTCTCCAACAAATCTGTGTAGTGTCTGAAAAGCTCTACGAGCTTCAACTTGTAATAACATGTTTTGACACTCATGGAACATGCTGGTAACTCTCAGCTATCATCACTACACTTCTGAGCAACAGGACATTCAAAGATTAAATAAAATAAAAGATTATTTTCAAATAAATTATTAAGGGTACATGTTAGGTTCAGAGTGCAATATTTTTACTACTGAAAACATTGAAAATATTTAATGTGCTGACAACTTTTATGCAATCAATAATACGTTTTGATGGTGTCTAGAGGCGTCGCCTACAAAATTCGGGCTCTATATGGTAGACCTTTGAGATTTTTGTTCAATGACTATAATAGTCACTAATATTACTGGCAATTAATTAATCTGAGAGGCAGGCACGGAGTAGGGAAATGCATACACATGGATCTGTATACAAATCACATTTCGAGTGCCAGCAGCAGGGAATCTGGACTCGAGAAACTGCAGCGACCTACATTCATTTTTCATATGGAAAACTATTTTTGCCAAGATCTTTCTACATACCTTTGATTGCAATTTTTCACTCGCAGCCTTGTACGACTTGGCATCTGCCATGTTATGATCCACTTGAAGATGACTCATGTGATCATGAAGTTCAGACGCCACAACTTGGTATTGTTATAGCAGCAAACAAAACGGTAGTACTGAAAGTGCTGATTGTTAATCAGCTGAAATAGGAACGGTAATACCTTGCTTCACATATGAAGATTCATCCGTCCAAATAACTGCATTTAAAGACTTAGATGCCAATTTTACAACTTTGGCTTACTGAATAATCCAATGACATTAAAAACCTATTTTTGAGGAAATAATTGAAGGGGTCGGTCAAGGGGTCGGTGCAATACTGCCCTAACCCTCCCAAACCTGATTTTGAGAAAACTGCAGTTGAAAGTTTGAGAGACCATATAGTTACATCCCATATACCATGTGACTTATTTCATTTGATTTCTCAGTGACCGATGGCAGAAACTGCACAATTTCAATGGATTTTATTAGATACATGAGTGTAGTACATGGAAGTGTGCTTAACTCAATTTGTGTCATTTGGTGGGTTAGGGCGGTATTGCACCGACCCTTTCAATTATGGTACTGTCAAATGTTCCATAATGACATTTATTTTTGCTCCAAAATAATATATGTAGAGGAGAATAACAGGGTTACTTTCAGGCACTTTATTAAAAGTTAAGCTACATCTTGGAATATGATCATGCAATGCAAAAGTGATTCATTTCAGACTAAATAAAGGACTAATTGAGGTTGAAAACATTTGATGAACAGTAAGTAGTTCACCATGATTGTATCAGTCGGCTAGACTGACTAATAATTATTTTCTCTCATGCGAGCCCATCGAGTGCATAATGAGAGTTCATATACCAGTTCCATCCAGCTTCTGTGGAAAAGATAATGAATTTTATTAACATCACTGCCCGGGTCATGTAATGGCGTTAAACACTTCTAGCAAGTGGGAGCGAGCACCATTCATTTCAGAATGGAATTTATCTACAAATTTTATTACTTGAAGTAAATGGTGTCAAAATGACAGCCAATAATGACGGATATTAGAAATTTCACATTTTGACACGCTCTCCAGGAAGTGAAAGATGTAAATTATTTTGAAGTGCCCGAGTAAATTCAGCACGGACTCATGAATAATTTTTTTTAAAACTGAATCAGTTCATAACCAGAGGTAAATAATGACAGCACTCACCACATTCATGTACTCCTTCCTAAGTTGGTGTACAGTCACTGTGATGACTCAACAGAAAGGAAGCTGAATTCGCGTCGACAGGACATCTCTTTTTGGCCTGGTTCTCATGTGATCGCACCTGATGTTTTGAGCAGCAGAAGAATTTCATGTTCTCATCTTGGGAATATAATGGAATAATTAGCAATCAGTGATAGCGATTGTTGTCTGCAAAAGTACTGGAAGAGTCATCAAGTCTATTATTGCTTCAGCCAAATATTATGCTAACTTGACTATGACAGCAATGACGCTCAACAATATCAACAATGAAACTCTCAGTTCAAAGAGAGTGACGTCACAAATCTTTGGGGATCTGAAATATTTGCGAAATCTAAATTTGCCAACATTCAAATGCGTGGTACCATATTCGTGAGCTCAAATAATCTTCTTATTACAGTCATATACTTATGGCCGTCACTCACCTACAATTAATGACCAAGCGAAGTCTAATAATAAAAAAAGCGTAATTTCATATAAATATTTCTCTGGGCAATTGCTGTTGCAGCTATATTGCACTAAGCTGCTTGTTATTAGTCAGTTCCTCTTGCAGATTGCTAATATTTGGCAAATTGAATCACATAATTATTAAAGCTCTAAATTTTAAAGCAATGAATTTCTGATTGCAGAATGACTGAACTCAAAAATTGGCATCAATCTGGACTGATGGAATTCATTTTTTGCACCTTTTATTAAGGATGGGTACAGGCAGCCTAGTATTAGTAGCTAATCTTTCAAAAACTACTATTACATTATGTGTTGTGCATGGAAAAGCACGCAAGTGCCACAAAGAAGCAATGAGCACTCTCAATGACAGTTGAAGTATTACTCTCTCATGCGACCTTTGCTCATTAGTCATTACACCTTACAGAATGATGATGCATCTGATTGGTCTCTGGACATCACCTGCCTGATTCTGCCAAACCAACAACCACTTTGGCCTCATCCAATTCAACTTCTGGAATCAAGCAATGCAAGCTGCTGTCGTCATCAGATGCCTCAAATCTTCTGTTGCCATCTATCCGTGCAGACCAGACAATTCTGCTGAACTGATTATGTTGAAATTGTGTATTAGGCAATACCTGAGACCTTGATTGTGTCAAGTGATGATAATATTGCAGGATTTGAAGAAGTACAGTATAGTTCAAGATGTGGGCTATTAACTGCCCACAATATTTCTGACAGATGTTGATCTTGCAGAGGTTCATCTAGTTTCATAATAATTATGTGAAGGTTCTCGGTTATTTGCAGGCATCAAACATAATTATCTTGGTGGAATTTGTAGTCTGCAAATGTCATTAAAATTTTCTAAGGCAAGACAATTGATTGTGTTGCAATGCAACCTATAATAATTAGTATAGCTAAGGGTGGAATTTTCGTCACACTGCTAGTTACCAGTTACCAGTTACTCGTACTTCTAAATTAGCAGTACCAGTTCCAACACTGGTACTGCTAAGCAGTATTTTTCAATAGGGTCTCGTCTTACCTAATATAAACTGTTGTTATTTCCTATTTCTGATTTCAACAACTGGTTGCTAGCCACGGCTACAATATAAGCAGTTAAGGCCGAATTTGTCAATAACTAAAACGACAAAAAAGTTTGATCACTCTGTATAATTATAGGGGAATATATAGGGAAGTTGGTTTGTACAGCATGTTAGAGTTCACGAATCTTGACCACAACAATGCCAAAACAACAATTCTTTATTTGTGATGTAAATAACCGTACTTGTAGGTAGTTTGAACAGTCTTGAGCGGCTTTATAGGCATGATTTATTTCACTTATAAATCGTTCTTTTTCTGGTAAAATGGATGGGCACCTTTGATTGGCAGTGGGTGGCCTTCGGTATTAAAAACCCATTGGTTAAGGTCGATCACGTCGTCTTCGCTAAACAAAAGGTACAGGTACTGGAAAAGTGATTAGTGTTAAATCCGGTCTTTTAAATGCAAAACCTGGTCCATAATATATACCTTCAGAGTTTCAGCAAGGAAGAAACTAGGTTGAATGTCGTCTTGGTGCCAGCCTTGCACGTATACATTTTTAAGACCTGTGTAACCACCTTCAACTCGACAGTGCTTCTCAATGGCCTAAACAGCAATGGAAATGTGTATGTGTACAGGTTGATATAACATGTGCAAAAAAAGTGTCAGACAAATGCAACTATTATCACCCATCAGATGATCATTTGCCCGAGACTTTATTATGTACCTGAGCAACTTCCCATCCCCAGTCTCGGTACTTTTGGTCCTTGGTTAATCTCCAGAGCACAAAGTATGACTCGATCAGTTCTGGTCTCAGTGCGTAGTACTTGTCCTCACTCTTTAACGCCTTGGCTTCTACAAAGTCAGTGAACTGGAATACTTCGGGACACAGGCCTGTAGCTGTCCGGATGCACGACTCGTGGCAAGTGTCGGTTATACCCATCGCAATGTTCATGTATTCTGTGTACTCGTTGTCGCCAAGTGTATGAGCACCCAGAGCATACAATCCGCCTGAAGATACGTGCAGATTTGTTAATTGCATTGTTGCCCATTATTGTTTAAAACAATGAGGGCTATTTGCATCCCAGGGAGAACGCTGGATCGTAATATGAACCATATGTTTGTTAGGCAAAGTGACACAAACCAATTAATATTTTAAATTATTGTTTGCGCCACTAAGTTTTAAAAAAAATTAACAGTAGCCTAATGTGAAATGATATTTATTATCTCAGACAAATTTATTATCATAAGACAAAATTCACAGCGACTTTTCCCAGTGTCAGCAGGAATCCTTATACTCGTATGTGGAGAAAATGAGCAAAAAGTGTGGGGGAGGTATAAGACATGAAAATCTTTTTTTTTCAGGAAGAAACTATTTCAGTCCATGTCACGCAACATCTCTTGCAACGGATAACATAAAATTCGGATGGAAAATACGTCCAAAAGGTACTGGATGAAGAGTATACCTGTGAAACAAGCCTCATGATTCATGCATCGCTCCCTGTAAGATTGCATCACCTCTGAGAAGTACGTCAGGCCCTTCTTTGACTTTTGGAGAAGATGCTTGTTAACAGCCTTGCTTGCTCCTTGGTACATTTTCCTAGCCTTTTTGTTTTTCTTTCCAGACTGAATCCACGATTTCAAGAGATACTCGTAAAAGGCGTCTCCGAAAGCACCCATAGATATGTCATCTGAAATAGATCGAATTAACAGCGTTAGGACGCGTTTGTCTGTCTGAAAATATTTTAAATATTGTCCCTATAATATTTCCTGTAGATTCTAATTAGAAAAAAATGTGTCATGGAACTCACCCCGTCCAAACTTGCCAGTGGAGGGATGTAAGTAGTTTGAGTAAAGTCCGTTTGGCTTGTGAATTGTGTCCAGGAACTTCCTGATTCTCACCACCTTATCTCTGTACGTGGAGTTACCGGTAATGTCCGAGAGGTAAGTAAACTCCAGGTGAAAGGCTCCTATCTCAGCAAGCACGCTGTATCCAGCAGCAAAGTGTGTCCTCTTGCAGTTGGTGGCATTCTGCTAAATACAAATCTGGTTTAAAACAAGGTAATTGAGCACACAATCATGGTCATACCCCGGTGGCAAAGTTTACGTCGGCAAAGGGTATTCCTGTCGGGGTGTCGAAGACTGGCAGAAGTTTGTCTGCTACGTACTGGGCCTTGTCTCGAAACATTGGGTCACCAGTAAGAGCATAACACGATAACAATCCTCCGACGTATCTGATGTTGGTTTCGAACGCTGACACGTAACGATCCTAAAGTTTGATCACATTTTTAGGTACATTTTGGGTTACTGTACGTGACATGTACTTACCACATTGTCCATCTTCAGTTCGAACATGACCCAATTGCGTGCTCGATCAAACTCAACCATTTTCCCCATTATGTACAGTGTGTCCATTGAGTCCACTATTGTGGCTCCCAGGGCATTTGGACCGAACACGCTGTCCTGACATCCCTCCTTGCTGATTGGACGTAGCTCGTTTTCTCCCCAGGCATACCGGACATAGTTGTCCCAAGCATGATCCATCATCTGAAACGTAAGTCCAAGTTTGAATATTTTGAAGTGAGAAAAAGTGAGACGAGAAAGGAAACTACTACAATACCTGCTCAATCTTGACCCGTTTGATTAAATTCTCCTTACTCTCTGGTTCCGGGTAGAAATATCTGTACACAAACGTCTTCGGTATGAACTTTACCATCCTGCACCCATGCATGCACAATGGCGCGAACAAGATCAAACACTCGATCAAACTTGCGAGGAATCTGTATCTCATGACTAGATCGCAAGAGTTAAGATCAGACGCGCACTTTTTACTGGAACACCAGGAGACGACTGACTATACGTAGGCGAAAGGGGTGGAAAAAATGGCGGAGAAATGCAGGTTTCCAGTTTCACAATGGAAAACACACTGTGCAGGAAAGTATTAATAGATGGAGGGGGGTGACACTTTCGTAATATCCGGTGCAGTCCTGCACTTGAGACAAAGGAATATTCGGATTGTTCATCCTAGCAGCTGGTGGTATCAACATGAATTAAAATCATAAATCACAACATGTCCAACAATTTGAACCACTTGACCCTGAATTGGTTGCATACTTACCTTCCATGAGTGTGATTGTTCTGTCCAAAAATAAACTCGCGGATTCCACTCTCTTGCACTATTGAGGACACATTCCTGGAAAACAATAGTAGAAAATAGCCCATGCTGCGGTTCGAAGATTCCTGCGACATCTGATCATATGCACGATTGTCTCACACGTACATGATAAAATCACCATAAAAGTTAGGACTGATCAAAGTCCAGGAGTCTGCAGCCTTTAGTAATGCAGACACACAGCTTTTACAACCCTGATAATGTCCGAATAATGTGTCTAGCAAGCATCATACCTTGCGTAATGCTCCGTTTTAATACCGGCCGTATATCTTGACACTCGTCTCAAGGCTTCTATACGTAAATTGCAACTATCAGCCTCAGTACTGTATACCAAGCACATATAGAGTGCATAATTATGTGGGGTCATGCACAGTACATCTGCTTTTACTTGTGCAAGTGTGCTATCACAATGCGATACTTTGTATAATGTTAGTACACAATAGTTTCACGATTCAAGAATTGTGAGTCCCAGGTGTTGGATACCTTATACTTAAGCCAATACAGTACGGATATCAGGTGTTGAATGAAATGGCTATTCTTCAGTGAATGAAAGTTTTTGAAATATCTTCTAGAAAATAAAAAGTCGCCATTAATAGCCACCATTCTGAGGTTGGGTTCATTTTCAACTTGACTATTACAGCTTCTAATGTCAGCGGAAATGTACTATCGGGCGCGGGTTCAAATACTTTTGGCAACTTTATCCTGGTCATGAAGCAACCCTTCACACACACACACGTCTCCTTAATGTGGGGTCTGTGCGAAGGGTTGCTTCAAGACCAGGATAAAGTGGACAAACGTATTTGAACCCGATAGTACCTGTTTCTAAGTAATTACCTTGTCATATGCTTGCATTTTTTTGAATTAGTAGTACTGTACGTATGTGGGTAAGCACAGTCATGATTAATTTTAACCAGGCGATTTTTAAATACCGAGGCTAGGTACATAACAACATAAGTACAGTTTCCTCAAAAATTGCCACCAGTCATCGTCGAATTTCTTCGAGCTTTGCGCCAGTCTCAAAATATGTGCACCTAGAGTTTTCAGTACACTGCATATATGACAAAAATTGAGGGCGTGCAAAAATTGACAATGAAAATAATTGAATCGCAAATTTGAAAAGGGGGATAAGTCACAAGAACCAAACTTTTCAGGAAGCACTTAAAAAAACCCAGAACCCTATGTGTTAGAGAGGTGAATATTTACTGAGAAGACAACATCATAACCATCTCAAAGAGATCCGTGGGATTTTTATTTAGGTAACTACTCAATTACAGTTGAAGAACGGAAATGCAAAAGGGCCCAGTTGCAAGGTGACACATTTTTCAGGAGAGCATTTTTTCCGTATCGCGGCCAACATAATGTCCGGAGCTCATTGACCACTACAGAGGAAAGTTGGCGTGCATGAAGGGGAATAGCTGCGTACAGTGTATATGTTTATGAAATATCACACGTGCGCGAAGTAGGCTACTGGCCACTCAATGTTGTCATATTAGGACCCTTTTGCATTTCCTTGACCTTTTCGATCCACATGAGCATTGTATCAATCTATTTTTTTATGAATATACTATTTTAATGTACATTATCAGGACACCATACCATGAGGAAATAGTAAACAATGGCATAAAAAATATTGCATGTTATGTTCGCATGTGAATGAACATCAACACAGTCATCATTGTTTAGAGCAGCGCTTTATTAATTTCCTCTGAATAACACATCAGTCACGGCAGCAATCTAAATAACATCTTCAGCATCCTCACATTTATTTATTTATTTATTTATTTATTTATTTATTTATTTATTTATTTATACCCCATTGGGAGAATCGGCGCTCCATTTGGGGGGTGGAGTACCACCATTGAATGGGGCCAAGGATAGGGAAGGAAGGAGGCGGCTGTGGCCTATTATACGGACCCCAGTATCAGTCAGGGTTGCCGGCCCCAGGATTCGAACCCAGGACCTCCCGATTAGCAGGCGGCTTCCTTAACCACCACACCAACTTCAGCATCCTCACATGCTGTGTCAAGGGTCTTCAGAGATGGCCCAATTCCTGCAAGTGGGCCTTTATGCATTTCCCTCGATATTTCTACTTCCATTTCTTACATGATACTGCATCGGCATCCTCCACACCATGTGATGCACGTATGGCTTACCTACAATTTGTATATCTCAACTGGTTTTCTCATAAATCGGCACTTGGGCCCTTTTGCATATCCGTGCTTCAGTTGCAAAAGGGGGGGCGGGGGAAAGAAAATATGACTTAACCCTCTTTTTACCATTTTTCTGAATTACCAAGTACACCCGAAAATAATGAAAACAATTTTTTGCAGCATAGTTATGTGCTTCACTAACCTGCATTACTTCGCATTATTAATATTATCCTCTTATTCATCTACATGCGAGAATGTTGGTGTGGTGTAGAACGATGTGGTTTTCAGGGTCGTACTGGAGTAGATGCTCTGTAATTTGCATCACACAACTCCATATACTGCATATACAGGGTGCGGAAATTTAATCTATACCTTCGCTTTGGGGATGTCAGAGGGCTTCCAGACGATCATTTTAAATATAGGAATCGAGGGTCTCCGAATCATAGTTACCGAGATAATTAGCATTAAATAAAAAGTGCATTATCTCAGCTTATAGATTTCGGATACTGCTTACGACACTTCCAGCGCCTAGGACATTCTCTGCTACACCCAATAGGATCGTAAATTAAAATTAAATAACATGGTAACACCTTAAATTTAAATGAAAAAGGTGAGGTCGCGTGGAGTGACGCATATGTGCCAGAATATTTTCTACCTTGTGCTTTAAGCATGTTATCTCGGTAACTATGCGTCGGAGACCCACGTTGCATAAATACTCAAAGTGATCGCCTAGAACCATCCGATCATTTCCCAAAGCGACGCGATTGTAGATTTTTCCGCACCCTGGGCACGTATACAGGCACATTTCTTGTACGTTTTCATGTATCTTGTGGTGCGAATAACTCAAAATCGGTAAAACCGTGACTATAGTTATGCACTTTTTCTTTTCGATTCAATTATGTCGCAATATTATTCTTTCTTATGCAAGTTTTAATAGCCTCTCAATCTCAGTTCTCACAGATCTGTCTGTGTCATGCAAACGCTTGCATAACTGATATTATATACTAGTAATATGAGCAGGGTTGTGCTGCAAGGTAACCTGTGTTGTTATGTAAGACACTCCTGTTGTTGTGGCATTTCAACCGCGTTATAAGAAAAAGCCGGTCCGATCTGCTAAAAGCATCCCCAACAAAAGTGTAATTTGCAAATTATTTTGCAAATGATTTTACAAACTCTTTGGATGCAATGTTGTTATAAAAATTCTCTAATAAGTTAAGTAATCTCCCTTTGACAGCCCTTTGATTATGGTTTTTTCCTCCTAAACGTGTGCTTTTTCCAACACTCCACCTTCAGGCAAAACACGAATTTCTACTATAAAATGGCAGGTACAGGAAGTCAAATTGCACTTTAATTACGGCACATCTAATTGGATGTACGTGATTTAGTAAAAACAAGAATCTGGGTAAATTTTCGGGAAAATCCCCCCATTCCCATAGCTCAAGGACATATTCGTGATGACAGATTTATCATAGTTCTCACTGGTACTAGCTGCCACTGTTTTTGTCATCCGCTAAATTAGTTTTAAAGAAACTCGAAAAGACATAGATTACATGTGCAGACCACTTTATTCCTCAGCTGACATCATGAACCTAGTAATGAATCAGTTTTGTCTGTGAAGGTCATGACCGAATCAGATAGGATCAAATCCCGTGTTTGAGCGGGGGAAATTTTCAAGAAGGTGCCTGACATCCTCGCAAGATATCCTTTTGATGTAAATCCTTGACAGGATTCTCAAAGGATGCCGTGCTCTCTGTTTGAATGGACAATAGCTGTTATTATGCCGCGTACAACATTCGTATGCCACTCTACCGACCAGTAAAAATCTGCAAAATTTATAGGTCGTACTATATACAAATAAGTGAGTTTAGACTCTATCAGGCCACATTTCGTCAGTAGTGTTCCACACTGTACAGAAGACTATCAATTTAAGGTAAAAGTGTTTATTTGCGATGTGGTACGTGCCTGCCATTAAAAGGATGCATGAGGGCGAGACTTAATCGCAGGATATATTCAATGTGATTTTTAGTCGGCTCTTTATTATCTATTTAGCAGTGTGTATTATTAAGACGGACCCAAATTCACAACGAGAATGTGACGAAGTGATTCTGCATTCACCATGCTGGTAAGAGTACATTTGGTGATAAATTTGGAAGAAATATAATTTCACGTGGTTGGAATATACTGTTTCACCTCGTGTTTCATCGCGTGGTAGATTAAAATTGCATGTCACTTATTGTAAACAGGATGAAGTTCAGCCTCATGTCGATGATGGAACCATACCAGCGCATTATGCAGAAAAATATAGAATTTCACGTCTGCAAGATTTTGTTGTTGAGATTATAAAGCAAGGAAGTGTCCCTCGACATGTTGGATTCATCATGGACGGAAACAGAAGATACGCCAGGTCCAAAGGGATTCCGATCATGAGAGGTCATGAAGAAGGGTGAGTTTCCTAGCACACATTTTTCCAATGGCATATCTTAATTAATGTAAATTATTTATTGCACATGTAGTGGTGAAAAGATGATAAACGTATTAGGATGGTGTGGATTGGTCGGAGTCTACGCGGTGACCACATTTGCGTTCAGCTTGGACAATTTTGGTCGACCCCAAGAAGAAATAGATGGGCTGCTCCAGGTGTTTGAAGATGCCATGACTAGATATTTGGATGAGGTGTAAGTATAGTATATTCTATATATGACTACTTCTTTTCCCCCACATTTACAATTAAGATCCCTTTTAATGTGTTATGTTCTCAATATTCTAGTGACTTGATGATAAAAGGTGGGATCCAGTTTCGAGTCATTGGTCGAATGGAGTTATTTCCCGAAAGACTTCGAGTTCTGGCCGGAGAGCTAATGGAAAGGACACGGCATTGCAAAGATCGTGTTTACAGTGTGGCCATGCCATATGCTGGTAAGTTGGCTTCATGTTGCACAGTACATACCTTCGAAGTGAAAATGTCTCTATGACGACTGCCTGACAGACAAAACACATGTGGTATTGTTGAATGGAATCAGGTGTTCACCGTCTCATGGCATGTGGAAAAATAGCTGCAAACGACGGGCAAATTTGTTTAATCCGTTTCTTGCTTAGGTCGAGACGACATGACGTGCGCCATAAACCAGCTGAAGGAAGGAGTGAGGAACGGCCTGATTCAACCGGACGACGTGTCCGAAGCATTGTTGGAGCAGTGCCTTCAGACGGGGGACCTGCCTCCTCTGGACATGATCGTCAGAACATCCGGGGAAATGAGGTTCTCCAGCTTCATGATGTGGCAGGTAATTTAGATTAACATTAACAGAGCACTGGCCATGTAGGACAGGGCGTCAAAAGATACCAACACCACTGTACTGTAATATTATCCTGTGCTTCATTTCTGATTGCAGAGTGCGTACAGCTTCATCGCGTTTGACAAGGTTTTGTGGCCTAATTACGGATTTTGGAACGTAATGGGCGCTATGTTGAAGTATCAGCTTCACGCCGATTATTTGAAGGCATGTATAATCCCTTCTTACTACTATTGTATAATCCATGTAAGATCGTAAAAAAAGTTGCGTGTTTGTCAAGGTTTATTCAGCTGGTTTCAAAATCATGCAGTGAGGTACGTACTGTACTACAGTACATCACTTAAGTATACAGACTGGGACTGTTCTCCCTGAATTATAAACAATTACTTCCCTTGGATTAATTATAAACAGGAAGTAGTCCTGGAAGATGAACAATGCACTAATGAGTATGTGACATTTTAATGCTTTGGAATAACACTACTGGCATAACTTCCTATGGCTTTAAGTCTTTGAGCTCTTATTCCCTCTTGCAGCATGAAAAAGTCAGCATAATCATGATGTGAAATTCACCCTTCTTCGTATAGTGATCAGAACAATCGAATTTTTTCAGCCTTATCGGAGGAAATCGGAAAGGAAGAGTGTACTGGAAATATTCGACTCCGATAAGAGAACTCGCATTGCCAACTTCTTGAAGTATTTGGACCACAAACACACCGAGCACATCAGTTCTTTACAGCAACAGCGAGAGTGCTGCGTGTTGCCTCTCTGCTGATGGGGGAAAATAACAGGCATATACCATAGTGGCACATGCAGGTGGTGAATTACCCGAGTGGATCTTTCCAACTATGATTATTGGAGAGGGATAAAACGTGAGTGATGACTCACAACAATCACCCATTCCACATCCACAGGATTGTAAGTTTACGTAAACCAGAATAATACTATAAAATAATAATCTAAATCTTGGTAAGGCAGCAATGTTATTGACATATTTTCACTTTTTTTGCGCAATAAATTATTTTCATCGTTTCTGATGGCCCATTATGACAATTAATACAGTATGTCTCCTTCCTTTCCCCTATGAAATTTACCAGGAAGTGTAGCAACAATAAAGTTTCCGAACGGCAGGATTATATTTTGTTACCCAAACAGATGGATAACAATGGTCACATGTTAGGGCCATTTAATCGT
>KZ539410.1:0-17942 GCA_000934665.2 Catajapyx aquilonaris
ATCCCACAGATTCACCCGAGATTCCACAGATTCACCCGGGATTCCCCGGGATTCATCCTGGAAACGTACGAGATTCACCCGATTGTCCGACCCCTTGCAGTGCGTCACGCTGTCCATTCGTACTGTAAGTTTAAATTGTTAATAAAACCCTCTGGTCCTAAACTTTCGGGAAGGATTGTAGTACAGCGGAAGCGAGTGCCCCGACGGAGATAAGGTTGCATAAGTCGTGAGATAGCAGGTCATAGCAGGTAATATTGTTTCTGCCACGTCTTCAGGAGATTCTCATGTGCCATTCTTGTGTCACAAGGACGCGGTTAAATACGGTTAAATTTTGCTAGCTCAGTTTTCATGTCAAAGTCTCTGCCTTGTGATACGTCTATGCATGATAGGGTGAAACTGGTCCTCGAAAGTGTCTGTTGGGAGGATTCTGGGTAATATAATTATGAAGGAGTAGGTAAAGATAATTATGTAGAGCCTACTCTCAGAATTTCTGTATCCAGTTTACGCATTTTCATTAAATGATTATGCAAAAAAACTTCCCTATCCTTATTGATTCTCCCGTGATCATTAGTTTATTTTAATATTTCTATTCCAGGGTGTGTGGACTACATTTAAATTGGTCAAGGTAAATAACCGATTTTAACAGGATGTATGTGCAAATCATTTTCTCTGAATGAGTGTGCTGCCTTTGACATGGGAACTACAACAAGATGGTAAAATATTTCAACAAGGCAAATAGTACTGAAGCCTATGAACAGACTGGCTATTCCTCCAAAGTCAGCTGAAAAATAGAGACATTATATAAGGGTTAAATGGGATATATCAATATGGTACATTAAATTGTTAGCTCACCTATAACATTATTCCAGGTGTACCGCAAATCGCGCTTGTAACTAATATATGAAAAATCTTTGAAGAAGATGCGAAGTCTAACATAATCTAATCTGTGAAAGATAGTAATAAGGAGTATTATACAGTATACACTGTATGAATTAGTACTGCCATCAAGAATGAACAACAGACATCATACTTATTAGTTTTGGAAGTATGGGTTCATTCTTTGCTAGCATTAAACAAACTTCATTGATTGCCTCCCACAGATAGTCTGGATTATAGCATACAGTATTACGCAAATTCATGAATACCTGTTTGTGTCATCAGAGACGTTTCCATTCCTGTAATCATAGTGCTTGCCTTCTAATTGACCGACGAAGTCTGCGGATGACACTTCATGGGCATATTTTGTAGTTTTGCAATAGACAGGGCATTCGCATTTCATTCCACTTGCAGATATGTTGTAGTCATCAAGATTGTCCGTCGGGGTCAAAGTTGTGAAGTTAGCTGCAGGAGATAGGATTATAATATTGTGATGCCTTTTAATTTCACAGACAAATGAGTCATTTAAAAATGGTTTTACATACACTCATGAGCCGTGATGCACAGGATCTGCTGGAAGGTACACATGCCATAAGTGTTTCCTGCGGGAAATGGCAATATCTTAGGTTAGTATAGCCCTGGTGGCACACATCATTGATTCAGGAGACCTTTTCTTATACTGTACCGGTACTTATTAATAATGACAAATTATAATTAAATGGAATTGCCATCAATTTTTAGTGTTATTTTTATAGCATTGATATAATTATGCAGTCCACATTTTAGAGGTTCATTTTGTTCTCTAAAATGGTACCGTATTTAATGAAATCAACGATTGCACAGTACTTTCTGAGTGGAATAGGGGCATTAAAATAGGCCATCCTGGTCAATTTCAATAAATAATGTGAAATTTTGTGAACAAAGTGCACCTCAGTAAATCGGATCTCATTAACCATCGATATAAAAATGAAAAATTCCGCAATTTCCAATCTCTTCCCGCCGTCATTTGTAGTCAAATAAGCAACACTTTGACTCGTCACGTATCACTGTTGATTGTCACTTTTTATTCACGCTGTTTTGCGTGTTTTTCACCAAAATCTCCATCCCTGAAGCAAAATAGGCGTCCTACATATTCCCTCTCTTATTTTGTTATAGCATTATTTTCGCCAATATGGATGCCAGCTAAATTCTGAAACACGTTGGCATACAAGTGAAACCCACTAACTTGTAAGACCTACTATTTTGGCAGCTGTGGGTTATTTACACCACTACGTAGCACATCATTCTGCTCTATCCAGCCTATCGCCTGATAAAGTATATTTAGTCCTCAATGTTCAGTGAGTCAGGAAGCCCGGGATTTCTGGCTTCCCTAGCATATAAACAAGTGCAAGGTCAAATCTTTGAGCTGGATTATACTGTATTTCAAAAGTTTTTTAAAAAATCATTTCGTGGATTTTACCTGTATGACGACGATTGGCTAAATGGTAAGTAAATCCAATCAGACTACAGCATCGTTTTGTTGCCTCACTTCCTATTGTTTATGTAGGTCCTACTCATTATCAAATCTACTCCCTTACCATTTACTTAGAGGTCCAAGAAATACTCACTCGCGAAGTTCAACTGGTAAGGCACGCATCCGCAAATTCGGTTCATTTCCCGAATGCGACATTCGAAAATGCAGTTGTCGAATGTGTATTTCTTGTGAAAAGTCAATTTTACATCATCCTCCAAAGCGCATTGACGTTGGGGGTACGGCATTCGTTCTATGTCTTCCACCGGAAACGTTTGTAGCGCTGACATACTGCATAGTACATATTTTCCTGCAGGTACCGGAATTCCACGCTCTAACACCAAAGGGAATGTGTAAGGGTTGTGAATGAGGACCTGAAATAGAACGAACCATGCAAATTGAACGGAATGGGCTATGTTGGAACCAGAATTATACCTTGAACCCGTGAAAGTTTTCGCTGTTGAAGGCTCCACTATCACCGGAAGGCACTCGTAGTACAGTGGTGACCCCGAAAGCAGACCCAGCAGATCCTACATGCCACAGTTTTTTTCCGGATTGATTTAAGAAATTCCGGAGAACAGATACGTTTCGTTTGGGTTCAGGTCTGAAAAGGAACCGTCTCTCTGAGGAGGTCGAAGAGTGCAAGTGCAATGTCTTGAACTGCAATTTTGTGCGTTTCCCTGGGTTGTGTTTTAAACATAAATACCGCTCGAGATGAAGCTGGACACAACTCAACTCTGCACAACGGGAAGAAAGCTCGGGCTTGGGATCGAACCCGGGACCACATCAATCAACTTGTCCCTGTTTCCGTTATTTGTTAGCAGTAATGTCCGGCAAGGAATGTGATCGGCCATTGTACGTATCATACGGCTTCAACATAATTTTAATAGTTGGTCAAATTATTATCAGGTAAATGTGCAGATAACTTGCAAGTATTTTTAAAAACCCAACATAATATACAGGGTTAGGATTTAACCTACCGTCGCTTTGGGAAATGATAGATGGGTTCTAAGCGATCACTTTGAGTATATGCAACATAGGTCTCCGACGCATAGTTACCGAGATAATGTGCTTCACACAGAAGGTATAAAATATCCTGGCACGTATGCGTCCCTCCACGCGACCTTACCTTTTTCATTTAAATTTAAGGTGTTACCGTGTAATTTAATTTAAATTTACGATCCTGTTAAGTGTAGCAGGGAATGGCCTAGGCGATGGAAGTGTCTTAAGCAGTATCCGAAACCTATAAGCTGGGATAATGCACTTTTTATTTAATGCTAATTATCTCTGTAACTATATGGGTGGGAGGCCCATGTTGCATATACTCAAAGTGATCGCCTAGAACCCCTCTATCATTTCCCAAAGCGACGGTATATTAAATTTCCGAACCCTAGTGTACTGTATATTATATCTATGAAAGGGGTATAGTCGGCGCGTAAGCCTTGTCATAATGAACAAGAAAGTGAAGCTAATATAAAGCGTGTAAAAAGACTTGCATGGAACTTACAATACGAAACCTCGTCGATTAAATGAGAAACAGTATCCCATGTCGGTCGGGGCCAAGCTGAACATTTTGTTGCAGTCTGACAAGACTCCCAACCATAAACACTGCACAAACGTCTCATTGACTTGCGGCATCAGCTGTAAAGAGAAAAACTATTACTTGATGTTTAGTATAGTTTACCATCAGTTTGTTCACCAACCCACAACTTCCCTTGCTACATGGTTCGTCTCATGCACAGGACGACCTCTATTACATACACATGTAACCTTAACAGGCAGTTATCTTCCGTAATGAACATGAAATCTCCAAAATAAACTAGTTTAATCTCGTCTTAAGTATAATATTATCTCAAAGGACCCAGGTCTGAGAGCAAAGACTTAGCAGCAGGACGAAACAGTTCTAAATTAGCCTACTTCCATTGCCTAGCTTACAATATTAAATAGATCCTGCAGAGGTCATTATACAGGATGTTTCTTTCTAGTATGCCGTCTGGCAAGCAGCGTACTCATTGACCCAAGACAAGACGAAAACATGGGGTGAGAAATGTTGAGGGACCAACCGGTAAGGAGGTAGACGACCAGGCACACATTGGCCTGCCCCTAAACCTAGACACACCTTTCTGTAGGGAGATTTCCTGTCAGGTGGAACCCGCTCACCTTACCATAATATACTCTTAGGGAGCAGGATACAAGTGTTATAATCATTACTGAAGGTATATTGTGGGACGTTGCCTTTTTTGCAGTAGTGATTATCACGCTCATATCCTGCTCCCTGTGCAACTACATATGGCAGGGATATTCAACTGGCGGCCCGCGGTCCGGATCCGGACCGCGACGATTTTGTCCGGACCGCGACAATATACAGGACAGTTTGAAATAGCATGATAAATTACTAATTCATGATTGTTTTTTGGAACAGTGCTACCAATTTCATCAAATACACACCTATTCAAATCTCCCACATTTCACCTAAGCTCGTGTGACCTTGAACCCCCCAAAATTTTCTCCCCGCCATTTACGGCTTGTTCACCTTGTGCTTGCGAAATGGCCCCCCCTCCGAAATTCTTCTGCCTACGCCCCTAAAGGGCGAAAATGTCATATCCCCTGCCTTGATAGGCCCTTCTACCCTTGCTGCACATGCTTATATTTTCGAATATGAACCCTGTGGTACCATATAAAATCTATATATTCCCCCCCCCCCCGGGGGGGGGGTGGTACGGACCTTCAGTGGCCCAGGGAAGGTAAATACTGGACCTTGTCAGAAACTAGTTGAATACCCCTGACATATGGTAAGGTGAGCGGGTTCACCTTTCAGGAGATCACCCCCTACAAATAGGTGTCGTGTGTGTTGCCGCGTGTGTTTAGGGGTAGTCCAATGTTTCTGGTCGTCTATTGTTCCCTTCGACATTTCTCCTCCGCCTCCTCCCTACATTTTCGCCCTGATTTTGGCCAACGAGCACGCTGCCTGCCAGACGTAGTAGCCTAAGAGGCTAAGAAAATATATCCAGTATATACGTATTTCATGTAAGCACGCAACTCCTGAATAACGGGCAGGCCAGTCAGAGTAGGGTTATTTTATAATACCGTATTTATACCGTGAACCTAAGATTACATTCTTCATTGATATGATTGTGTCGCTTCATTAACAGTACCTTTTCCATTTCTAATATTACTTGGGAAGAGTAGCTGTCGTAGATTTGTTCTAAATCATCCTTAAAGTCGGGATCTAAGGACTTAACAGAATTAATTATATTTGATTTTGTCATAAGCATTGCAGTTAATTCAAAAAGGACCGGTATATCGTCTTCGGAAAGGCCCTCGTAGTGTCTGAAATGAAATATCAATTATCAAGTTAGATTGTAAAATAAGATATGGTTGTAAAAATCTACAAATTAAGTGAAACAAAATGAAATTGCGACGAGCTAAACTATATAATGGTAATGATTCTTTCACAATATATTATATGGAAGGCATTCTTACGGTTTGGATTTGAGATGTTCATCCCATCTGGATCGATCGATCCGATTTTCCGTGCATATTGTGACTGCGGGAAATGGGACATTCCAAATTTCACGATGCGTGTTAAACGCGGTAATGTGAACTGCATCTGGGTAGTTCCACTGAATGTAATAGACCATTCCGATTAAACCAAAAAATATAGCAGAGTAAGACAAGGTCCAAAACCTCCTGAAATTGTTGAAGTTTCTGAATGAGAAGTAACTGACTGTCATAATAAAATAATAACTTAGATATATATAGACTTACTTCTCCATTACAGTGCCTCGACGCAGGTACTTCATACCGTGAAGAGACGACTTTTGCAAAAAGTTGTCAAAGTAATGAAAGCATCTGGTCCGTTTGCTTGGTGGTGCATTTTTTGTAGCATGTTCATTTCCTCGTTGCACGGCCCCTTGAGAGAACTCATTTGGTTTCTGAATATCCCAACATATGCGTACTCCAGCCATATCTGGCTAGTATCTCATTTTGCACTTCTTCTCTGCATTTAAATGTTCCGCTTGCATATGCATTCTATTGGCTAATAATAACCTTAGAACAAATGAGTTGCTAACAATAATATTTGAAAATGCACGTCAATTCGTGCAATTATAAATAATACAAACTGCAAATAATCTTGTCACATCAATGTGCTTACCCACACTGTAGGCATCTAGGGAGTTAGCCTAATACATCGCAAATGCCATAGTCTCCTTGAATGTCTTTTAATGATGCATGGGTCCTGTACAGTAGGCTACCTATGACAAGGGGTGTGTAAGTGTATTGATACTGTATTGCGAAGTAGGATATATTTAAATAAGAAGGCTTTGCAATTTGCATGCGTCACGTGTTCGTGCCAGAGCTTATGTAAGCCTATGTAGACATGTACTTGTACAGTAACATAGAACACATCGATTTCTTGGTATGTGACGAAAGTGGTAGGCCAGTAATGAAGTGTCCTTACTGGTGGAGGCGGAATGACGCAATGGTAACACCCGTGCCCAAAGATACAGGTCCCGGGATTGATCCCAAAACCCGGGTTTCTCTTTCTCATCTCGTGCGGAGCTTTGGCTTCGCCTCGGGTGGGAACCACCCAGGGAAACACACTAAAATGTCCTAAAACGGACTTTCCTTTCAAAAAAACAGAAGAAAATCCGGGGAAATTCTTTACCAATGTTATACGCAGGCTTTGACTATATAAGTGTTTTATATTTAACCCTGGAACCGTGACGTGGGGTCTTTTAGGACCCCAGAGGAATATTAAAATGCATTAAAATTACAATTACAATGAACTGTTTGCCATTTTTTAAAGTATATAACAGGAAGTGCATGTTTATTTTCAATTAGCGATCATTTTAGGCATTGTTCAAAGAATTATTGCATATAGGCAATACATTGAAAAGTATTATATAAAAATTAATAAAAATTAAAATATGGCATGGGGTCCTAAAAAACCCCACAGCACGGTTAACGTAACTTTCAAGCACGTCACGGTTCCAGGGTCAATTACATTAACTTATTTATGACTTACAAGTGGAGTAAAAATAATATATTATGAAGATGTTAATTTTATTCCCACGTTGTGAAGGTATGGGAAGTGCACTTATAACATTTGACTAATAAAAAGTAAAATTTTAACGCATGCAAAAGAATGCAGAAAGTAAATTATGGCTGGAAAATAGCAACTTTAGTAACCATCATCAATTTGATCCTTTAACAAATAAATATTGACCCATAATATACCGTACAAGGGGTTAATCACTCTACTGTAAAGTGTACTGCACTGGAGTGCCAAATTCAAGGAGTACCATGGAGAACGAAAGAGTAAAGTACCTAAGGAGTACCTGGGATTCAGTACCACTGCAGGTGTACACCGGAGTACCGAAGTGGTTAACCCCTTGATACCGTATATTATATACTTAGTTAGCGTAATCGCTGCGTTCTGCAAAAAAATTATGTAATAGCCTACACAAGTTTCCGCTATATCAGACAACACTAAATAGTCTGTACGTTTCGAAATTTTCGAATGAATAGGGCTGGTACTATAATCTTTTTCAGGAATTCATTTGTTTATTGAAATGCCCAAATAAAAGTACTGTTACTGTTACGTACAGTAGGCTATACATATGCATTTGGGCTATATAATCGCTTATGGAAGTCTCAATACCGCAATACGTATCAATTGCATGCAGCTGCTCTTAACCGCAAGCAATTTTTTTACGTTACCCCGTGATAAGGTGGAGCCTTTTAGGGGGGTGGAATACCACCATTTCACTCAATTTTTCTAGATTTTAACTTCATTCACCGGTGCAAGGAGTGAGGGATGTAGGGTACCGGTAGGGATTTTTGGGGAGGGAACATAGGTGCAACGTGCAAGTGCAAGGTCTGTAAAGGGGTGATGTGGGTGATGTGCTGTTCCCCAGGAGGTTAGGTTGCCAGACACCTCCTTGGTATATACAGGTGAGAGACCCTCCTGACGCAGGTGAAAGGAAAGCTCCCCAGGCGGGGATCGAACCTGGGGCCTTTCACTCAGCAAGCAGAGACGTTACCATCTCGCCCATCTACACCTTCCCAACCGCAAGCAAATTCAAATTGCCAAGTTCAATACGCACCATGCTTATAAAATGCTTAAAATGCTTGTTAAATGATGTGTCGGCACACTGCATGAATATAAGTTATCTGGGACGATAATTTATTACGGACCCCAGATACCTTACTGATTGCATTAGGATTGACACACTTTCGTATGTAGATCATTTATCGTTGAGAGGATGGGCGTCTTTTTGATCATTCTTCTTAGTAGGACAGTTGTGTTGTCGTGTGACACGAATGCTCTTCGTCCTTCCGTGAAAATATGATATATATTCCTTGAACCTGGGCTGATATCAGAGCAGCGCTTTGTTACATATTTCATCCGCATGTTATTTACCTTTACCCCGAAGGACAAGGGAAATCGATTGATGACTGACTTTCTCAAGCGATACATCTTGTTAACTCCTTTAATAGCCGGACTTTTTAGCAGGCTCTAACAAGAGTTCAGGTTATGGTTGTTATTAGGATGATCAGGATATACATAGGCTATGTATTTTGAAGGGAAGTACTTTCCGTCACTATGGAATAAAAGACAGCATACTCGTATGCCTAGTTATTATTAAAGAATTTTATTGATTCTCGTGCCCAGAGATGAATAACTCGGGATTTAGAGTCAAAAAATATTTACAGTGAAGACGTACACAAATAAATATATTTTAACATAGTGTTATTGCCATCTTACAGTGCATGGATGTCATATTTTTTTGGTTCAAGATTCTTAATTGAGGATAAATAAATAAATAATCCACCCTTGCAATTGGAGGCAAAAGAGTCAACAATGTATTGGTAATACACCAATATTCATATTATGCGATGTGCATAAGTGTTGAATAATTAATTAGCTGATCGTTGCTATTTTCATTCGGTTATTATGGCAAGTAGCCTGGATAGCCTCTTTTATTATATGTTTTATACAGCTGAGTTCGGACAGCACGGTGCTGGGATTCTTGCTGAATTACATGAACCTTGTTCTCCGATCTATTTGAGAACCACTTTTTAAATATGGGAGACCATATGAAAAAGTAAATTATCTCGAAGAAACTGATGATGCTGAACCCAATAAAGAGGCTAGTGATTCCTCCAAAGTCAGCTGAGGGAATGAATCGCACTTTAGCCAGAAAATTTTAATGTCGATAAAATATCAAAGCTTCAGGTTTTCTTACCCACGACATTGTGCCAGGTGTACAGCACATTGCGTTGGTACTGCATATATGTGAAGTCCTTGAAGGCAAAGCGAAGCCTGGTCAAATCATCTCTGAAAAATATTTATTAATATTTATCAAAATAATGTAACTTACCTCTATATGACATGTGTTATAATAATATAAGTTACCGGTGTACTGTATTGTGTACTATCGGGTTCAAGTACTTTTGGCCACTTTATCCTGGGCTTGAAGCAACCCTTCGCACAGAACCCACGTTAAGGAGGTGTGTGTGTGTGTGAAGGGTTGCTTCAAGACTAGGATAAAGTGGCCAAAAGTTTTTGAACCCAATAGTACAGTGCATGTGTGTACAGTACATAGCCTACCGTTCGTCCTTAGGGACACTATTTCGCAGAGATGAGGTTTCTGGTAGATTGTAAATGGGTTGCGTTACTTCGGCACTGTACTCGGTTGCGACGCACGGTCTCGGGCAGTCGCAAGTCATTCCTGGTCTGGTTTTATTTGCACCATCGTTTATTGGCATCTTTGGATCGATGGTGTGAAAATATGCTGGAATAACATTTATTTCATCTTGAATTATGATGGAAACATTGGAAAGTAATTCCATGTTCACATGCTCACGTGGTCTTGGCAGAAGAGTGAAATATACAAAGTTATTTCATAACGATTCAAGCTGAATGTTAAAGCGAGTTCCCGGGGTGCGAAGGCAAAATGACATATCTCCAGAAGTGATCCTCTGGTATACCCAGGAACTCACTTAATTTACAACTTAGTTTACATAATTATAATTATACTGTATAGAGTGAGAGGTGAGAAAATTCAAACGTTGGCGGAGTCACACAGAACATAATTATCTCTGTGTGTCTTGAGGGGATGTAGGTGCCCTGATTATACTGTATGTTGGGGGAATTTCTCCTAATGTATATTACGGGGTAGGTGTTAAACCATAATGCATCCATTCACAACAAAGAATATTACTTACTTCTGTTACTAATGATGCACCGCAAATGAGTAAAGTTGCAAAGACGTCTTGGCTCATCTGAAAAGTAAGACATGTGATTATTCTGGCAGCAGGCCTTACGGTACCCGTACTATAAATATTTGTATCACTTTCCTTACCTGCCCATGTAATAACTTATATGCAGCTCGAATTTTACCTCGCCCACCAGAAAAGCTGGATAAAGTTTATTTAGTTTATTGGTTCGCTTGTGCTCGATTACTAATGAAACATGGGCATCATAATTATACTGTATAGACGAACCAACATTTTTGTGGTTGAGGTGAACCTAGACGAAGTCCTACCTAATCAGATAGTGGTTGTCACGTGTTCCCTCCTTTTGCCTGTAGTATTGGGTCTCACGATTTTGCGTAACTCTGGAATTTTTCCCTATACTTATTGTGGGTTCATTTTGGCTGCGATTTTCTTAAGGAGTGCAGTTCAGTTCTGTAAGAGAGTCAGCTGCTGAGTATTCCATGGAGATTCTGCCTTTCATTTTCTCCTTTGTTGCAGTCCTTTTTATTTGTTGAGAATTGAAATTTGGTTATGTGAAAATTTTGTGCGAAAGCGAGATAAATGTTGTTACATGTTGCCTGTTCGTTGCACGCACTTTTATTTGTATCCAAGTTCCATTGCTTGTGTGTGCGTGTGGTGTGAAGGCATACGACTAAACTCGCCACAGAGCGATGCTAGCTAGGTATGTGCTGATTATTTTGGATCTGGTAATTAATGTGATTATTTACAGATTACAGAAAATGAATTACTTATTTATTGAAGCATGCTGATATTTTGACTTTGTCCTCTTCCTGGTTTGGAAATTTGTCTGTCAAGTATAGTTGATTATCATTTAAGGTGAAGTGGGGTAAGTGCATACACGGGGTAAGTGCATAAACTGGCCGCCATATTGGAATGAAAATGGCTGACATGCTCACCTCTTGTGGGGATGTGATGTGCAGCTACACAAAAGAGTGCCTGACGTGTTTTGGTGTCGTCAGCCATTTTCATTCCAATATGGCGGCCCCGTGTATGCACTTACCCCGTGTATGCACTTACCCCACTTCACCTTACTTATTTTTGTTTCTTAAAGCTTTTCTGTATTATGTATTGCTGTTTTTGGTTTCCTAAGATGCTGTGACTGTGTGCAGCTTTTTTACATTATAATATGAGGTAAGTGTACCAGTGGTCGACAGTGGCTCAGTGGTCAACACCGGATGAGACTTGGAACCTAAATAACAAGGGAACGCGGCAATATTGAGTGGAAATGAGACACCTGGCATCATTATTTTCACATCCCTTTGGGGCTGACTGATCACCACATATTTACCATTCACGTCCTAATTAGTGAATGAGAAGCGTGTGAACACATCAACACTGATTTTTGCCTTGAAATGGTGCTTTTCTTAGCGGATTCGCTAAGAGACACGTAGAAAGTAAAACCTTGCATATAAATAAGTGGAAGTGTGACTTCGGGTTTTTGACGTGGATACGTCTTTAAAATCGGATCAGGGGGCATGCAGGCAAACTCGAGCGTTACAGAAAAGCGTGAATGGTGTCGATTACTGGAACAGTAATCATTTTGGCTGTCGATTACTGGTGAATTTGCACACTTGCATATACAAAATCTTGACGCAAAATTAACCTGTTTAATGTGGCACGAATATGCACTGGATGAAAGAGCAAGTATCGACGATTCGAACGATATTTTTTCCGAGGATTTCTTAAACTAATTCCCATGGAAAGAGTGTCCGACGTGAATTATTTCCCTTAAAGTGTCGACCACTGGGATACTTACCTTATATGAATTATACACCATACATAACCTCAGATGAAGGAGTATGCGCATATGATTTAAGTTTGTGTGGCGTAGTCTCAGCACAATATTATTACGGACCTTTCACGTGCTTCTTTTTGGGAGAGTGACCTCCTCCTTTGATAGTTCCGAGAGTACAGTGCATGAATGGAATGAATTCCCAATAACACTGGTCTATTTTGGGGTCAACCTTCCCTGCTTTTCTCTTCTTACTAATGGCATTATTTAATTAGCTGGTATCTTTGTCATCCAGTCACATGACAGTGGTTCAGGTCTGGAACAAGAACAACCAACCAAACCCTGTTGTTGATTCGTCTGAATTAGGACATGATTTTTTTTTTAAATCTATTCTATTCGGAATAATTTAGATACCCAGTATACGTCGTCTAACAGTATATTTAAAAATATGGGATGGGACATCCTTTTACGTGACTTTTGTGACTCAACTTACGAAGAAATACGTAGTGTAGAGGTATGCAGTGGCATAATCTCCTCATGGTGTTTCTTCGACATGCCAGGATGCAATTGTCGTAAGTGTACAATTTGCTGAAGTCTTGCTTTGTGTCGTCTCCTTTGATGCTGCAACCTCTCCTGCTGTGCTTCATATCCCTGACCACTTGCGCGGGTGTATTGGACGTTGCCGAAATGGCCACTACTGCATAGCGCTTCTTACCCACTGGTATACCCTTTTCAGCGGCCAGTGGGATGCTGTTCGGGCTGTGAATGACTATCTGGAATGGAATTTTTCTGCAAATGATTTTCATAACCAAATTCAAAAGGCTTAATTTTGTTACTTAGGGCGGACAAGTCTCACATTTTCTGCCAGAAAATTGCATGGTTTCCGTATGGCTATTACAGGAAAATAAACCAATAATTTCTAACGACAAAAAGGGACACGAAATTAATGAGCCCAACATTTATGCTGTGGTTAAATTGATAAACCTGGGCACTAAATGCAGCTAATTAATAAACATGCTTTGTGAGACTTAATACTGCCATATGTTGATGTGTCTTATGCGACATTTTTTTCAGGAGCAGCAGTGCGACAGACCTTGAATCCTTGAAAGTTTTCCGCTGGAGCGAAGTATTCCTTGGTCCTCGCATGTACGGTGACGGCCATCCCTGCTACGAACCCTGCCGTGTTGACGTTCCAAGCCTTTTTGGTGGCGTTAGCCAAGAAGTCTTGGATCAACTGCTTTTGGTGAGCCGTCCTGTTCTTTGTCCTTGAAATTTTCCGGGACTTTCTGAATTATTGGGTTAAATATGAAGGATTTTCAGTGACAGCTTACTTAGATAGCCATCTGCTGTTGAATGAAAAGCAGTAACCACTGTCGGTGAGAGAGAGGTCGAATAGGTCGGCGCATTTCACCTTGTTGCCCATCCACATACAGCTCATAAAAGTCGATTTCACAGTCGGAATCATCTGCAAAAGTACCGTAAGTGCCGTGAACGCATAATCAATATATTTTATTTCTGGTTAAATTTTATTTTAAGAAAACCGTAGTTGGTACTTGCCGAATACCATGCTGTCAGAGCCTTGCGAGAATAGTTTGCATATATGTCCTCCATCATGTCCAGGTCTTCCTTGGATACGCGATCTACTAATAAGGGACTTCTTGTAGATAAATAGGCCGTGATTTTAAATAGCAACTCTCGCTGTCTTTCAGTCAGGTTGCTGTATTCCCTGAAATAACGAATGATTTCTTGAAACAAATACCCACTTAAGTTTTAACATAGAGATAGAAAGGGTCAGTGATCTAAACTAGCCACTTTGCGGTGGTTATCGTAATGCTGGAGTTACTTGATAATGAGGGTCGGCAAAATAACGGCAATTGTGACTATTTTACGCAACTGAGCTCCTGCTTACGAAGACTTACGAACTTGGGTAATGGTGTTAGGGCTACTTGATGCCTATGTTACGTACCAAGTAGTACATTATGCAGTATAGTATAAGGTAAGTTGTTAGCTGTGGGGGCTGCTGATTCGTAATTACTAAATTAAAGAGTCGGCCATGAATAAAGCACCTACTGCTAACGCTGATATGAATTATTAGCAACGAATTTTTATTGATTATTGGAAGAAATAACGTGACCATGGCAAGGATAAAATCTCCACTCATACGTTATCCTCAGTGTTGAAACTGGACCTCAAGTGTGATAATGACCATTCATTTTTTGCGGACATGGCAACAACTTAAAGGAGCATTAACTTGTTAAATTATCTGCGGATAAATAGTGTTTATATTACCCTTTCATATCAGTAGTCTATATCAAGTCCAGATATCTGAAGATGATAGTAATGAGAAAGTCTGACAACAAGCATCATATTAAAAGTTAATTTGCGACACTACTACAAGTAGTGGCCAGATTATGGGCACCAGGTCGCGAATCAGGCCAAACTCTATCTTGCCAATGGCGCAAAGGCAAAAGCACTTCCACCATAAATATTTAAAATCTTCTCTGATCTTGATCAAGGAGACAGTTTCAACTTCCAAATAATAATAAAATAATCCGTATGACAGTGTGACAATTTTTGTTACATAATGTGGCTCCATTAGTTCCATGCCTAAAATATTTCATTGTCTAAAATATAATAATAATCCGGGTAGTGCTTGACCTCATCAGAGGTATATAGCACGGACCTTTATTTATGTCTCGTACATATATTGGAACCTTTATACGTAACGCCCGGGCCCACGGGCAGGATGACAGGAGGGGATGTGCAAAGTGCAGTCAATGTCTTTATGTGGCCATTTTTAGTGAACTCCCCCGGGTGGTTTAGTCTGTAGGAAATACCACCCGAGACGAAGCCAGAGGTGACCCAATGAACTCTGCACGAGATGAAGGGGGTGTCCCCGGGCTGGGATCGAACCCGGGACCTTAACATCCGTGGGCGCATACGTTACCGCAGCACCACTCCGCCTCCCTTTCATTGTCTAAAATATAGTCTATGTTACATTAAATTAAATCCACAATGTTGGTGATAGTAGGCCCATATTTATGCAATTTGGATTTTCATTGGTTTAATTGGTATCTTCTGTACATTAACGCTTGGCATAACACAAATGGTAACTTACGTACGGTGCTCGGCCATGTAAGCTTCATATTTTGACTTTTCGATTTTGTTGACATTGCATATGGTAATTGCTGGGAAGTCAACGTTCCAGATTGGGTTGTGTGTGTCTGCTACGGCGATGAATACCTGTTTAGGGTAGCCTTGTTGCATAAGGACAAGAACATAAATCAGTGCTACCATTACCACCAGGTAGCAGAACTTCCACAGCATCCTGAATACGACAGAATACGATAGTGTTAGCGGTCTTGTATACGTGGAGTGAGGCGCTTGGTTTTTATTAGACAGAAAAATCGAGTAAGAATTATTATTGTAGTCATAATACTCAAGGTAATGGGAAGTACTAAAACCAATGCAATACCAAGAGAAGGTTGTATTACCTGTCAAATCGTGGTCCTCTGCTGAGATACTTAGCTCCATGAAGTGATGTTTGCTGTAGAAAATTGTGTACGTAGTACCAGTAATTGGAGCTGTCAGTACATTCCTCCTCTTTCTCTCGGAATAAATTCCCCTTGATGACTTCCGGAACATTCTTATTGGGCAAGGGCCTTACCCTCCGCCAGCTGTCCTCGAGATTCATGGCTGACCTCCTGGGATTGTGATTTTTCCGGAAATCTAGTAAGAATCGATTCCCGATCAGCTGGAGGCATGTTTTGACATGTGTCTCCTTGCCCCTGGTCGTGGTTTCTATTCTTCTTCCCAACGATTGACCCATTCACACTACGCAAAAAAAAGAAGCGCCTTATATTTCATGCATGATTATTGAGTTACGGGAAAACCTTGTGGTGTCATAGAAATTGTTGTCGGGTTATTGAGGATGGTGTATTGTCCACGTGGCTAGTGATTGATGGGCGCGAACGTGTTGCTTGCGCAGCAAACACGCCAATGAAATGTGGTTTCCGGGATTTATTGCCACTAGTATGATGCATGGGCGTTCTTCCGATTGACACGCTAGACTGTATGACATTACACGACATTGTCATGAGCTCGTTACGTAATGTGTCTGAAATAAATTCAAATTAATTGAGTGGCCCCGAATAAAATTACATTTAGATTTAGATTTTTTCAGTAGCTTTTTATTGTCACGTTTTTCCTTATTTAAAAATCAGAAAATTCACAGATAGTTCATTTTATCTCATCGTCAAACCAGGCTTTTATTAGTATTGCCAGGTGCAGCGGTGTACTGTATACAGTACACTTGTGATATTTATTCTGTTTCTCTCTCACCTGAATATTGTCCACTCTGGTTGCCTTGTTACCGACCGCCAAAGGGCGCTGATGACCTCATAATATTAAAATTGGTGTGATGGAAAGGGGAATATGAACTTGTGCAAATGCATGCAACCCATATTTTTGTCGTCCATCTCCTTTTTATTTATCATATTACATCTCAGAAGCGAGATCATACACACATTTCATGCCACTTGCAGATAAGGACATGTAGGTATAGAGCGATCAGTTTAATAGTCATTTACAAAATCAATCTGAAAAGAAAGTGAGGAAGGAAAAATGATTTGTTGGTTTTGAAATGAAGTAACTTTTGAATGGTAGGTGACTTTCTTGAAACGAAATTTTACGTGAGCTACTTCCACTTTTTTATGTAGAAGTGCTGCATATTCTGGTCTTTACATGCAAAGCGACAGATAATATTATTGTCCTTTGTAATCTGCCAAACGCACTGTGAGCTGTGAGCATGTATTATTTTTGTCTGAATCCATTGTGAAGGGTGTGACCTACTGCACCTGAACATGCTGGTAAATTTTGTTTTCTAGCTGCAGAAATAAAGATTGGGGCTTCGCCTCACCTCATTGTGACCGAGCACCGAGATGCCCGAGTAACTTTGAAGTAATTACTGGTTCTAAAGTTTGGCTTGAGAGGAGGAGGAACTACGAGGAACTCGTATTGCTTGACCACAATCAATATCACCAAGTAGCCTCCAGAATTTCGGGAGTGGGTTCTCTGTGCCATCATAACTTGGGAAAAGTCATGCCACAGCAGGTTTGGCAGGATATCGCGCCAGTGAGATTTCTGTTGCATGACAAGTGACAGTCTCATACAAAACCTCTAGGTAAAAAACTTGGGAGTATACAGTCGACATGAAAGTTGGTTGCAAGTAATTATCATTTTCTATTTAGGCATTTAATCGAAAAATATACCACCTTGTGGAAAGTCTGCACTTTTCCTTTTTCTCAAAAATGGGTGGAGTACCATAATGAGTGACAAGACAATAAGTGCTTACATTAAAAGAGTGTCTTGTGTGAAAATTAGGGTGGGTTTTGTATTGTACCGTATGAAAAGTTGCGTGGTGAAATCCAATTTTTGCATCACTCATAAAGTGACCAGCGCCGTATACAGGATTTTTGTTCGGGGGGGGTTTGGTACCGTCTACCCTGTCGGTCAGGGGCGCCGGAACGGGGGGGGGGG
>JYFJ02005754.1:0-23064 GCA_000934665.2 Catajapyx aquilonaris
GTACAAAAAAAATACACGCGTACATGGGTTGCTTATGGAAATCGTAGTCTTTTTCCATACTATGGGGGTCCCTGACAGTTTGTTAGACTCAGAAGAATTCATATATTTTAAAGCCGAGGAATATTTGGTTTTAAATGTTGAAAAAAGTCAAATCACCAAAAATGCGAAAAAACGCGATTTTACCCGCAAGATTAGGCTTTTGCACACGCGTACTAGGGTTGCATAGGAAAGTTCTACTATTATTCCTTGATTGTAGGGTCTCTAAAGAGCCCATTACGCTACACTTTTTTTTAAAAAAAAGTCCATACACTGTTCCCCAAAAATTGACGAAAAAGTACCAAAAATCGGAATTTTTTCCATAAAAAGGACCCTGGAAAACCACAGTTTCTATAAAAGATTGACTTTAAACACCATAGTGGCTTCAGACTAGACCCAGGTAACACCCAATGCCAGCAAAAACAAAATCCGAAACTTACAGTGGTTGCCAGACCTGGAAATAGGCCAAAAAACGTCAATATTTTGAATTTTTCGCATTTTTGGTCACCCTGACCCACTGCAGATTTTGGGAGAGAAATCCCGGGCGTTTCCCAGCTACTTTGGGTCCTACTAACATGATGTGCATAGTGGTTTCCGAATAACACGCCGAAAGTTTTTTTTTGTTGCGCTGTGTAATCAAATTGAATGTAAAAAGTATTCAGTTAATTACCAATGATATTTTTGATTTCCAGGCTGTTTTTTGGTCTTCCCGATCGAAATGTCTGACAATGGAGTGGGGATGAGTCCCGTGGCTGTGGTGGGCATCGTTGTCGTGTGCACAACTCTGGTGGGCACCCTAGTGCTGTGCTACATTTGTGCCTTTCGCACCCTGTGTTGCAAGACCAAGAAGAGACGCAACCGTACCAAATCCACGCAAGCCGACAGCACCAAAATGGAAACGTTCACGGAACGTCTGCCATGACCATTCACTTCCCAATCTTTTACCTTCTGACCTACATAAAGTTGAGATGAATTTTAAAATGTGATGTTGTTTAGTACTTAATAGACATCCGCACCCACGTACCTTTTCGTGGCCTTTGCTTTTTATGGTTATGAAAGTCAAGATCCAGATAATTTTTTTGGCCACTTTAATTCCAGGCACAGTGTGTAATTCACTCAAACAAAATATCACTTGAAACATTCTTGAATCAAATTTTATTACAGTACAATCTCGATTATCCAGAATCAAGGAGCTGATAGGTTTTTGGATAATACGTACGTACAGTGCTGGACACAATAGCATATAACAAGTGTAAACAACGACTTTGGCGTTACC
The DNA here is from genome assembly GCA_000934665.2 of Catajapyx aquilonaris. Taxonomy (NCBI): domain Eukaryota; kingdom Metazoa; phylum Arthropoda; class Diplura; order Dicellurata; family Japygidae; genus Catajapyx; species Catajapyx aquilonaris. Next base: position 1,313 of record JYFJ02005754.1, read on the forward strand.
TGGCAACTGGTCGTGTTCGGACATCGTCATGTGGAGAGTGCTTAGCGTTCTTTCTGTCGTTGCCACTGTTTACAGGTAGCGATTGATGCTGGGACGAAGGGTGTGTGCATGCTTACCAATGCATGGCATCGGAATAAGCGGGCTGAGGGGGATATTATTTTGAGAAGGCGATTCGTTATTATCACACTATTGTCACTTTCCAGTATTAGTCAGGATGCATGGAGTTACTGAATGATCGGGAAGGAGTCCGGTACATGCTCTTGTCTGCCAATTTAATGTAAGGTCCACATTGAATGTCATCCACTCCCAATCAAGTCCAGTGTAACGGATGAAAGGGGAGTAGTGGGTGGGCATTGGTAAGCATGCACACACCCTTCGCTACAGGTCGCCCAGCATCAATCGCTACCTGTAAACAGTGGCAACGACAGAAAGAACGCTAAGCACTCTCCACATGATGATGTCCGAACACGCCCAGTTGCCAGGTAACGCCAAAGTCGTTGTTTACACTTGTTATATGCTATTATGTCCAGCACTGTACGTATATGCCCTGTCTATATCGTATAGGCTATCAAGATTGCAGTGGTTCTTTGTCCATTACCAGCATGGCATAAGGCTGTACAGTGTACACATATAAACGTGCAGTGTAAAGAGGAGCCAGTGAGTAGAAAATGACACTATCCCAAAATTGTCATGAAAGACACGGCGGAAACACAATGATAAGCCCTCAGGATGGTCATCACCAGGATTCTCATCTAGAACCCGAATGGCATCATCAACACCTAACCAGTAAATGCGAAAGCCTGAGTTTTCCTAATCGTGCTTGTAAGTTCGGATACGCTGTTTCGACTAGAAGAAGAAGAATTGTGGGAGGAAAGGGTAGAACCCCAAGTAAACTCACGCCAGCACACAGTAGGCCAGGGCGCGGGGTTACTTGTCCAAAACTCCCCCTTGTCGTTCCTATTGCAATACAAGCACGAAAATTTCACAACATGGCATGTTGACCGTGTAAATATTGGGAGCCTATAAATTGCATGACTGATGTACAGGGTGTAACGAAAGTCATTAGCATCTAAGTAGGCAGAAATTTTATTCCCTCTATTTATCAACTGGTAATACCTTGCTGGTAGGTAGGTACGAAGGTCACATTTAAAGTAAAGGCATATTCATATTAAAGGCCATTTCGGCGACGGGATGCTGCTAGTTCCTTCATGCTGATTGTGTATGGCCATTCGATAGCATAGAAGGGGTACTCAATTAGGTGCATTACAAAAATACTACGTATGCAACTATTGCAGTGATCACTAAGCAAGTAACGAATGTAACGCCAGTCATAACATACAAATCGGAGTATAGGCCTACATATAGGTATGCAGTGTGTGCAGGTATCAAGGCAGGTAGCGTATAGTTGAAACCCCCCTCACCCTGTCACCTATCTCAGTTCTGCCGGAATTTATGCAATGTTTCTGGCTTAGCTGTATGTAACGTCATACTACCGCCGAATTCACTGTGTGAATATGCCTTTTTTCATAACCATAAGTAAATAGCCCTACTATGCGGACCTATTCTTCTCTACACCAGGTAACCAGAGCACTCAGCGGTATTTTCACAGAAATATCGATATCAGCTGGATTTGAGGGTCCTAAAGTCATTTCAGATCTGTATTCGTTTTGGGACACCCTGTAGAACTGCATGCACGCACATTTTGCGAACATTAACCTGTGGCTGTTGTCTGAGGAAGATTTTCAACCAATGTCTAGCCTCTTACTGCACTCGCACACAAACTACCAAAGTCCAGAGCCCGAGCGCGCCTCCCCAGCCCACTGACGCATTTCGCACGGTCGTATTGATGGGACAATATCTCAAAAAGGAGCAATTTTGAGCAAAGGAAAACTGTTGCACCCACTTCCCCAAGGTTTTCTGACCCTTGTGACACTAAAATATATGGTGACTTTTGGGGACTTTTTAAAATAAAGTTTACAGTGTGAAAGAGAGGGTCATTAATCTGCACCGCCACATTACCTGAAATTTTTCTTAATCAACATCTCCAACATTGAAGTCATATTCAATTTACCATTACTTAAAAGGAACCAATACGTCATATTGAGCCAATATTTTTTGCTGTGATCAATAATTTTCTCCACATTAAAATCACAAACATGAAGAATTTCATTAGCAATTTCAGACATTCTGAAAATCTTTTCAGAGCTTTAATTTTTTCTGGCGCCCATGCACATCAGGCTACTTACAGAACTGCAGGGAAAGGTCCTCAGGTTTTGTCGATTTGAAAAGCATATATTTCTATCCGATTTTTAAAAGTCGCATTTTTTGACATTATGGCCAAGTAACCTGTCCGCCTGGCCTACTGGGAGAGAACCCGTTGAAATCCTTTCCACTCGAGAGATTCCTATGTCCGATCGGACTCGGGACCTCAGAGGTGGAAAGCTATGTCACTAACCATTACCGTATATCACCTGGTATTGAGTCATGTTAGGAGTCGCTGGCCCCTAAGAGCAACACTAAGAGCAATACTTAGTGCAGTGCTGCAGTGCTGGAGGGGGTTAGAGTCAGTTGCAGTTGCATGATTGAAAGTAAATCCAGAACAAAATATTAACCATACACGCGAATACCATGGACATGCTAGGGTCAAACCCCTAAATAGGCCATTGGCGGAAAAAAACGACCATACCTAGGTCCAGTAGTTTCAAACCAGCCAGACCTATAGGTCTAGTCGTTTCAAACCAGCCGGAACTAGGTCTGGTCGTTTTGAAACAGACAGAACTATTTATCGTACTTTTCGAAACAGCCAGGACGTGTTTTGGACTCAGAACGCGTTGCGGCAGCTTCTGCCTTTCCACTATGCAATGTAGATGCTTAAAATTAAGTGATTAATTCTTAATCAAATTAACCCTGGTATGGTGCCGTGGGGTCTTTTCGGACCCCAAAGGAATTAAAATGCATTAAAATTACAATTACAATGAACTGTTTGCCATTTTAAAAAGTATATAACAGGAAGTGCAGGTTTATTTTTGAATTAGCGATCATTTTAGGCATTGTTCAAAGAATGATTGTATATAGTCAATACATTGAAAGGTATTATATAAAAATTAATAAAAATTAAAATATGGATGGGGGTCCTAAAAGACCCCACGGCACGGTTCCCGTGACTTATTTCAGGCACGACACGGTTCCAGGGTTAATTCATTATATTGAATTAAACTTATTATTAATTAAATTAATACGTGTTCTTACAGGTACTCTTACCCTTTATAATAATTATTAATAATAATAATGGATATTGTATGTACTTTCTTAATGGATACTTTTTCTTAAGAGCCTTTCGCAATCGTCCTGGGGGTGGTGAGGGGTGGGTAGTCAGGTGGGGTTTGGGCGGGAGGGGAGGAAAAACCGGTTCTGGGGCTGAGTTTCGGGCTCAGAATCGGTTTTTCCTCCCCTCCCGCCCAAATCCCTACTGACTACCCACCGCTACCCACGGAGGCTTGAGTCATCCAAGCACATACTGTGCTTGGATGACTCAAGCCTCCGTGTGACTACCCACCTCTCACTACCCCCAGGACGATTGCGAAAGGCTCTTAAGAGTGTGAACAGACAATACCCCGCGATAGGCCTCCTTGGCACCTTGGGCCTCTTAGGGGATTATCTTTTCGCGAACCGTCTCTAATCATTGCCTGTGCTGTGATGGATTTTGATAGTGGGAGGAAATGGGAGAACCCCGAGAAAAGCCACTCGAACACGGAGAAAACCCATCGAAACTCTATCCACATGTATCCTCCGTCCGACCTGGAGATCGAACTCGGTATCTCAGAGGGGGAAGGCTGCGGCGCTAACCACTACGCCACCGTGTCGCCCTCTCTTACCTTGTATTAACAATTGAAGGGGTCGGTGCAATACTGCCCTAACCCTCCCAAACCTGATTTTGAGAAAACTGCAGTTGAAAGTTTGAGAGGCCATATACATCCCATATACCATGTGACTTATTTCATTTGATTTCTCAGTGACCGATGGCAGAAACTGCACAATTTCAATGGATTTTATTAGATACATGAGTGTAGTACATGGAAGTGTGCTTAACTCAATTTGTGTCATTTGGTGGGTTAGGGCGGTATTGCACCGACCCCTTCAATTATTACCCATCTTATTACAGGACCTAATACCCTGTCACAGGGTAGACGTTAATGGTCAGGAAAAGGAGCTTACTGGTCAGGAAGTTCTCGGATAAGGAAATAATGCAGTGGAAGTGTATTAAATTCTCATCTGTATATTGCCACCATTAAGATCTGTACAACATGCCACGTGCCCCCAAAATCCATGAACATCTGTTGCTCACATACGTACACACAGGCCCCGTTATCTCACTCCCCCCCTGCACAGGTAGCCAGGCCCAGATAATCTCCCATTATTTCACCCCAAAAGATCACAAGTGTTTTTTGCCCAAATTCAAATTTAAAATTTCAATTCGTAGAAATTTTGTTGATCTTTTCCTTATCCTGCACTGACATGATTGTTATTTATTTATATATTTATTCATTTATACCCCATTGGGAGAATCGGCGCTCCATTAGGGGGGTGGAGTACCACCATTGGATGGGGCCAAGGATAGGGAAGGAAGGAAGCGGCTGTGACCTATTATACAGAAACAACCCTGTAATTATCTTGGGGGGACCATGGAAAACCACAGAAAACCACAGAAAACCACGGTCAGGGTTGCCGGCCCTGGGATTCGAAACCAGGACCTCCCGATTAGCAGTCGGGATCCTTAACCCTTTGCTGCCTACGGCCATCATATGATTTCCGAGCTTGCATTGCTGGAGGGCCTACGGCCATCATATGATGTCCGAAGATTTGCCCTGCCAACTTGGGTCATTTTTCAACGCAAAAAATTCCAACCTCACCGATTTTCTTGAAATTCGGTGCATTGGTAGCCCACCCCAAGGGATGAAAAACGCACCTATAGTGACCTGATAAAAATGACCTCGTGACCCAATTTTGAGGGGGCAGAGGTCAAATCAGAAAATTCCGACCTCACCGATTTTCTTCAAATTCGGTGCATTGGTAGCCCACACCAAGGGATGAGAAACGCACCTATAGTTACCTGATCAAAATGACCTCGTGACCCAATTTTGAGGGGGGCAGAGGTCAAATTTCGACCTCACCGGATTTTCTTCAAATTCGGTGCATTGGTAGCCCACATCAAGGGATGAAAAACGCACATATAGTGACCTGATCAAAATGACCCTGTGACCCAATTTTGAGGGGGCCAGAGGTCAAATCATAAAATTCCGACCTCGCCGATTTTCTTCAAATTCGGTCCATTGGTGGCCCACACCAAGGTATGACAAACGCACCTATAGTTCCCTGCTCGAAATGACCCTGTGACCCATATTGGAGGGGGGCAGAGGTCAAATTTCGACCTCACCGATTTTTTTGAAATTCGGTGCATTGGTAGCCCACCCCAAGGGATGAAAAACGCACCTATAGTGACCTGATAAAAGTGACCCTGTGACCCAATTTTGAGGGGGGCAGAGGTCAAATCATAAAATTCCGACCTCGCCGATTTTATTCAAATTCGGTGCATTAGTAGCCCACACCAAGGGATGACAAACCCACCTATAGTTCCCTGCTCGACATGACCCTGTGACCCATATTGGAGGGGACATATGTCAATGCGCCGAATTTCAAGAAAATTTGTGACTGGCACTTGCAAAGTCTCCCTTGTGATTCACTAAGGCGGGTAGTACGTGTACGCAAAAAATGTAAGTGTGTAACCCCCGAATTTCAAGAAAATCGGTGAGGTTGGAATTTGACCTCTGCCCTCCTCAGAATTAGGTCACGAGGTCCTTTAGATCAGGTAACTATAGGTGCGTTTCTCATCCCTTGGGGTGGGCCAATGCACCGAATTTCAAGAAAATCGGTGAGGTCCAAATTTTATGATTTGACCTCTGCCCCTCTCAAAATTGTGTCACGAGGTCATTTTGATCAGGTAACTATAGGTGCGTTTTTCATCCCTTGGTGTGGGCTACCAATGCACCGAATTTGAAGAAAATCGGCGAGGTCATAAAATTTCCGGAAAAGGGGGGGAAAAAAACTCAGGCCCTGGGGTAATGCAAGCCTTCAAAAACTCCGTCATCAAAGGGTTAAAATAATGGTACAAGCGGTATGACAAGCGGTCTGTGGTATGACACACATTGCATTTAATGGCTTACGCTAAAATATATTTCCTTGGTGATAATTTGCTTTACAGACATGAATTTACAATACCCAACGGTGAAGTTGAGCGCCTCCCCTGCCTGTTGTAGCACACCCAGTATCGGCGGTATGCGTCCTCCGTCCGGTACTGTCTGATTTCCCACCTGCTTCAAGGTGATGATGGGAGGATCCTGTCTACATGCCACACGCACTGCCTTGCCCATCAGGTTGATTCGGGATTGACGGTACATGTCGGCATTGGCCGGGTGCAGACCGTCGGGACCGTACCGTGCGACCACGGACGACTGGCGTTCTGACACGAGCAGAGGCGGTGCGTGTACATGTAGGTCCGAACCGGTCCAAGTGACGGCGAGTCTGTCGGTGACATTCGTGCGAGACAACGTTGTTTCGGGCGTCTCGTCGTGTCTGACAAGCATCATCACGTAGTCCGAGTCTGATGACCAACGAGGTACGTCTGGTCCGAGTGTTGCGAACGTGTAGCACTCTTTGCGTCGAGTGGTGGTGACATTATGCGTGAGAATCACCGTCGGATTCCACCGGTTGTGACGACCAGCCAGCAGTTGAATGTACGGCTTTGGTAAACTCACGTAAACTAACACACAATCACTTAACACATTCTGCAGTAACCATTTGGTGAAGTCCGCCACCATCAGGTCACTGGTGTCACCACTTTGTACTGACACACAACAAAAGGACAACAAAGCATCGGTCCATTGCTGTAGGCCTACACTGCGCTGTACATATACTGATGTATAATACTGATGTATGTGATACCTGCCTTTTGCCCCTTCACACGGGGTGTTGTTTCGTTCATATTGCACACAACCGCCGGTAAAAAACGACGCCATTACGTGACATTTCGTCACTTTTTCCAGGAATTGATCATTAATTGCTTGGTGTAATTACCTTAAACTAAGGCCGTTCTCGGGGGAGCTACATATATTGTCTACTGTAGTAACCTAATGGTGATGTACGGTCGATAAGTCATATTTCATGCGAGAGTTGCAGCAATTTTATTTTGTTATTGCACAAAACGTATGTCAGTTTGAATGCCGTTCCGTACATACCGTCAATGAACGTGTTCCATAATATGACCATTATATCCGCAAAAGCTTACGTACATTTCTAGTGTAATTTCCCCAGGGCGTACTGACACAGAGTCGTATCATCTTGGCAGAGGTGATAAATGATTGTACCGCTCACTTTGAATGGCTATTAATAATATGCTGCTTATTCTAACTACCGTCCCATATAGCACTTATATCATAATTATATAGCATACACCATCAGTTGGAGGGTTGTGACTATGATGAAATGGAGATTAAGCTGTGTCGCATGATATGCTAAAAGGAAGTCTTCTGCGGATAGTTTTCAGGTCGAAGAGGTGTCGGTTGGATAAGGAATGTTGCTACCAAACGTACAAATTTTCCAACGAGATGATATTATATTCATTCTAAATATCGAAATAGACGATATTAATGTGAAATAGGCGGAAATAGGAGCAAAACCTCACTCACTCACTTTGGGGAGCGGCATAGCCTCTAGTGCTGTCCTCCTCTCTCATCATTCTCTCCTTTTCCTCCTCCCATACCACATCCTGCAAAAATATCATGCAAGGCGACAGCATTATACTTTTAATTTAATTGTAATTTAAACACACTTTGGCTTGCTAATGAATGGCTTGTGAGCAGTGATAGACATAAATTATGTTTGCACACTCGCAGATGTGATGTTCCCTCCTAGTTACGGTATATCTTAATTGCTGTTGAAAATATATTACGGGATAAATTTGTACGCAGAATGTCGGGGGTAGGACACAATGATTGTGTGCTGTTGGTCGCTCTTTCTGCCCTCTGTCAGATTACTGATAGGCTTTATGGAAATACAAGTACTTCTCACAGGCGTTGTCTTGGGCCACCATCAAAGCATCACATTCCTCTTTCAGAGCCTGTCTGTAATTTGTCCTAATTTCGTCGTTTGTATAATGTGCAATAGCTCGTAACGTCGAATATTTACACCTTACTGTACAACCTGTCGTCTTTGGCAGCTGACCAAACCTGTTATTGGGCAGTGGTGGAACCTTTTTCCTGGCCCCATGCTCTTCACGTATATTTTGGTGTTTGTCCAGTATGACCTAATGGGGATTATTCAGTCCGCCTTCTTTTTATAGTGTCCAGTTGGACGGCCACTGCCCCTGCGCCTCCGGTGTGGAAGTCGTAGGGGCAAGAGCTATTTGGGTTCAGGTTGGCCCGATGTTTTTGTTGCCATTCTTTGCCTCCATCCATCAGCTCATATTCATTGAAGGCGTTTTCGTTCAACTACCGGAATTTGACAGCTGATTTCAAGGATTTCCTAAAATGTTGATCTAGGTATTCCATACTATAACCGGAGGGGGTGGCGAATTGTTTATCGACCACCGTCACTCTTATCCTCCCAAACAGCGTCCCAAATCCTATGTTTGCCAATTCTGCCGGAGCCCTCTCGACGGCTTGCATTATGAGTGGTAGGAATTGTGGTGGCGGATTCTGGGCTGCCATCTTCTTCTGCAATAAATAGTCGCTTGCAAGATGGGAAAAAAGCAGTTCTCTGCAGCGTCCGTCTCTCTTCTTCCCATCTTCAGTAGGAAGTATATGGGTGCCATCCGCATGAAAAGTAGGCTACTCTATACAACTTGTCGTATTTGGTCTGTGATGTGACTCACAGTGTATGTATTAATCTTATGGTCTAAAATTTATTTCCTTGGTGTTAGTTGCTTGACAGACATGCAGTTACAATAATAACGTACGGCTCCCAGAATTTTGCCGTTTGTCAAACTTATATGAGTACACTTTTTTCTCTTTGTTTCTATCTCCGCTAGTGAACCCCGTACTAAAACTGCCCTGGCCGACTGGCCATGTAGTACCATATCTCGCATATATGGCACATTCTTCCTCTTTGCACAGTACTGCCACTCTCTGTGGTAGCTGAGCGTAGATAATGACTCACGCCGGACAAACAGAGGGACAGGCTCATCCCAATTCTCCCTACAGAAAAAAACAATCAAACCGACTAATTTAACGGTAAATAAAGTGGCATGCAGGCACAATAAACTCTGATATGAACACAACCAAATCTACTGCAACACATAGGAATAGAAGTAAGAAAATGCTCCAGACTGTCTCTAATGTGAAGGGTTTGGGTCCATCATCCGATGCACTCGTATCCGGCTCTTCCTCCTGAGCTCGTCTTCTTCCTTCAGCCTTCCTTTCCTCCTCCTCCTGTTTCATCCACTGGGGTATCAAGCCCATGTCCACCATCTGCCTCATCAGAAGCCTGGATGACCTCCCCAGTGGTGACCCTTGCCTGAAGAACATAGTCCCAGTCACCGGATACACCCTGGCAGGCACTATGACCAGCCTGGACTTACCCCACCGGTCACGAAAATGGTAGTCGACAATGTCCACCAGAAAGAAGTCGTAGTCAGCACAAGCATAGTCACCACCCAGGGCCATCTTGGCACACTTGTAAAAAGAAGCTGGGGTCCTATCCAGCCTGGTTCCTAGTATCCGGAACGTCGGAGATGTCGGATGGACCAGAAGGCTTTCGGTCAGACCATTGTTGTGACCTATGACCACGCGCAGGTTGCTGCTGGCCAGGTCCTCGAACGTCTTGGGGTAATCAGGGTCTGCCGGCTGGGTCAGCACTGACATGAGCTTGCTCTTGTAGGCTGTTCCGATCAGGATTGAGAAGATGAACCAGGCGGCCAGAAAGCACTTGTGTCCTGTCACACCTCCTTGTTCCAACAGCGGGCGCAGTGCGGTGAGAAGCGGTTGGCTGCGTCCGAACCGCGTCTTGAACAAGATGGCCGCTAGTCCTAGCCCTAGCCCTGTAGCGACCCACAGGTTGAGCTGGAACGGCTCCAGGATTTCCTCCAGCGGGAATACATGCAATGTTCTGGGATACACCAGGAAGGCGATTCCGGCGAACACGAACGGGGTGCCGAAATCCAGTACCCGCCATACCTCCACAGTCATCGCGTATTCGCTTCCGATGTCCGCCCTGCCGTACGTCACGTCGCCAATAATTCCGTTCCAGACTCCGTCCACCTGGAGATGACAAAAATCACGCCTACAGCCAATTCTATATACTCTACCGGTGGTGTAATGACGGGATCAGTGAGCTTACCTGCACGCCGAATGACTTGTCCTGCGTCTCGTATGCTTCTACAGTAAAGTTGAGCGCCTGTTGTAGCACACCCAGTATCGGCGGTATGCGTCCTCCGTCCGGTACTGTCTGATTGCCCACCTGCTTCAAGGTGATGATGGGAGGATCCTGTCTACATGCCACACGCACTGCCTTGCCCATCAGGTTGATTCTGGATTGACGATACATGTCGGAATCGGCCGGGTGCAGACCGTCGGGACCATACCGTGCGACCACGGACGACTGGCGTTCTGACACGAGCAGAGGCGGTGCGTGTACATGTAGGTCCGAACCGGTCCAAGTGACGGCGACTCGGTTGGTGACATTCGTGCGAGACAACGTTGTTTCGGGCGTCTCGTCGTGTCTGACCAGCATCATCACGTAGTCCGAGTCTGATGACCAACGAGGTACGTCTGGTCCGAGTGTTGCGAACGTGTAGCACTCCTTGCGTCGAATGTTGGTGACATTATGCGTGAGAATCACCGTCGGACGCCACCGGTTGTGACGACCAGATAGCAGTTGGATGTACGGCTTTGGAAGAATCGCGTGGTCGTGCATCAGCACTAAGACACAATCACTTGACACGTGCTGCAGTAACCAGTTTGTCAAGTCCGCCACCACTAAGTCTGTTGTGTCACCAATCGTGCTGACACACAACAAAAGGACAACGAAGCACAGCTCCATTGCTGTATACACTGCGCTGTACATACTGATCTACCTGCCTGTTCGCCCCTTCACCCGAGGGTGTTGTATCGTTCATTGTGTACACAACGGGTGAAAAACGACGGTGCCATGACCTGACACATTTCGTGTCATTTATTCCCAGGAGCTGATCATTAATTGGTGTGGTGTAATTACCTAGAACTAAGGCCATTCCCCGGGGAGCCGCACACACTCTCTATTATAGTAACCTAATAGCGACATACGGTCGATAAGTCATATTTCATGCTAGAGTTACTGTAATTTTATTTTGTGATTGCCCAAAAGGTATGTCAGTTTGAATACCGTTCCGTACATACCGTCAATGAACGTGTTCCATAATATAACCCTTGTCTAAATAAACTATGTACTTTTCTAGTGTAATTTCCCAAGGGCGTACTGACAGATTCGTGTCTTTGGAGAGGTGATTAATGATTCTGCGTGTCACTTGAATGTCTATGAATTATATAGTCCTTATTGACCTGGAACTCGATATCTTTTCTTCTATAACATCGCACTTTTTTTTTTTTTTTTTGCTTTTGAACTGGTTGCTGGGTTAAACCATTTGTCCCTGACACCCATAGGGAACTTGTGATTTTGGACCTGTTCTGTATAGCCTCTTGTCAGGTTGAGAAACATTTTGCGACCTCACGTGTTATGCGGATGTCATGGCTGCTTTCGTCATAATCGACTTGACACATCGATTACCCTATTGGGGAATGAATGTGAGACTTTACGGAAGTGAAGTGGCCAATATGTCATACTGTATAGTGCCAGAAGGTTTGGGAGGCAGGAGAATTGGCAGGGGGTGACATTTTGGTGAGAGTGGGAGAGAGGATGCTTAATATGGCAGGTGATAAAATACGAAGCTTTTTGTATAGCAGGGGATTAATCAAGCTTTTGTATAGAAGGAGATTAATCAAGCTTTTTAAATAGCAGGGGGTATTTTATCAAGCTTTATTTCAGCGGTGGCGTATGATAGGTACTGAATGATAGGCCTATGATAGGACTTGAAAAAGTTATACACTGAATGTATTTAGTAATTCAGTAATCATCATTTATTTCATTCATTTCAACAGACTGTGTGCCATTAAAGGGAAAGATTGTCCGTTCATGCACGATTTCCATATATGTGTTCAGCTATAAACGCTGTTGCAGACATAACGAGGCCCACAAGGAACAAATAGCAGGCACTGGACACATGGACCATTGTTAGCGGATATGGCTCGTCTTCCTGTCCATCCTGTTGGACTCGGGCTCTTCCTTCAGCTCTACATTTTTCCAGATACCACCGAGACCATAGTTGCCTCAGGCCCGCATCAAGGGCTCGACGGATCATGCGACTGGCTGCAGGAACGGCAGGTGAACCTCGACGGAAAAAGGCCGACGCGATCATGGGGTGTGCCTCAACCCGGGCCATTACCACTGACCCGGGTTTAAAATTGGCCGCGACGATGTCCTCCAGGTAGATAGACACGTCCAGGCATGCCACCGAGCCTTCTTTGGCCTGTCGAGCGCAATCGTACACACCCGCTGCTGTCTCAAGCCTGGTTCGGATCACCTTGAAAGACGGTGACTCCGACGACATCACAATCTGCTCTACCAAGCTGTTCCTGCGACCTAGGACGATAGGCAATGACGAGGATGCCAGCTCCTCAAATGTCTTTGGGTAAACTGGGTCCGGCGGTTGGGTCAACATTGCCATCAGCTTGCTCTTGTACGCTGTTCCAATCAGGATGGAGAACAGGAACCATACGCCTGTAAATTAAGGACAGATGCAAGGATCCAACATGAGTATCCACGGCTGATAGTTCCTACGCGACGAAGTACCGGGAGCCGGGGTGCCTCTCTGAACTGCTCCGCCCCTCCATCCGGATTCCCACCACTTCGTCGCGTAGGAAAGATCATCCGTACTGCTAGATACATTTTACATGACCTAATAATACGCTGCGTCTTTCCACGTCTCCTTGCTCCAGCAGCGGACGTAGAGCAGTCAGGACCAGTTGACCGCGTCCGAACCGCGCCTTGAGAACGACCGATGCCAAAAGCAGAGCCACCGCAGTTCCGATCCAGACGGATAGCTCCAGGGGATGAAATACGGCAGCCCAGGTGTTGGCCGAAGAGACAGGGGCGACCAGGAAGGTCACACCGGTATACGTGGTCGGAGGCATGAAATCGACTGCCAGCCATCGATGGAGGGACACACCTCCTCCTTCGCCCGCGTCCGTCTCTCCGTATACTACTTGGCCCATCAGTCCGTTCCACACGCCATTTCTGAACGTGCCCGTGGCGTGATTCTTCACCACGATCAGATCAAGTGTGCAGTTCAACGCGGTATCCAGTGCGTGCATCAAAGGTCCGGCGCGGCCACCGACGGCCACGGTGCGATTTCCGATCTGCTGGACCATGAATAACGATGGCTCTTGTGAGCAGGCCATTCGCAGCGTCTTTCCCATCAGGTCGAGACGATGCTGACGAAATATGTCAGCGTTTGAGGGTGACAACGTGCCGGTTGTGAAGTGAGCCACAAGCGTTGACCTGTTGTCTGTCACCAGAAAACCGGGTGCGTACACGTCTAGACCGGTGCCGTTCCAAAGTACAGCGACTCTACTCCGGACCTGAATCCTGTTCAGGATGACATCAGGCGATTCGTCCGTTCCCACAACCGACACTACGTAGTCCAGATGTGAAGACCATACCGGTACGTCGGATCCGAGGTGACCGAACAAGGTGCAGGACATCCGGTTCCAAGCAGGACTGGTGATGTTGTGGACACCCATTGCTGGCACCCACAGATGATGATGGTTCCTCAGCACCTGAATTCAGGCAGTTTACATAAGACACTGTACAGTACACCCCCGATGGTATCTTCACCTTATCGTGGTGGTCGGATTTGCGGAATAATTCTCTCTTCGTTTCTCTCTCCATCTGTCCCAACATTTGCGTCTTCTGTAGCCACATAGACACAAAGTCAACATGGAAATTGAACACAACCTTACCTGAAGGTATGGCTCCGGTATATGGACACCATCATCATGCACCAGTACCAGCGAGCAGTGTCCGATCACATGTGCCTCCACATACTCTAAGAATTGTGCAATTGACGATGCTTCCAGCGAAGACTGACCAGACACCCCAAACAGAACGATGCACATCACTAGACATCGTACCATTATGGCACACTGTACATGAGTGTGGACATCACAAGGAACACTTCCCCGCCAGAGTGAGGAAGTGGGTGGAAGGATCCAGAAGACGTTGGCGGGAATGTAGAGAAGGTCGTGTCTTTGCAGAGGGGATAAATGAGAAAGGTGGAGTGGTGGAGAGGGGGGTGGGGAAAGGAAAAGGGATACCCGCTGTGTGAGGGGTTCTAAGATTGTGGGGATTGGGGGTGTTGGGTACGAAGGTGATATTACGATATAAATATCAAATCAATACATGTTGGGCATGGCAACTCTATATTGACCCAAAATTATTCATGATTAGATGTCACAGTTTTTCGGATTAATATGCGTGTCAGACATTGTGCAATTTGTCTTCGTCTGATATGAAGTGACCATACGTAGTTACGTTAAGTCGTGACATACGATGCAGCTAGTTGTGTTACTTAACTTGGTGGATATGTACTGAATGTACTTTATTACATGTTCGTGCAAAACAACAATACTTCATGGATCTCGTACGAAACGAAAATGAATCACTGAACAACGTCTGAATCGCTGAACCATTACATGAATGAGTGAATCGCCGTATTCATAACTGACTCAGTACATGAATCAGTCACTGACTGTCTGAATCACTGTATGACACTGGTTTTTCGAAGTTGAATTTGCCGTGTTTGATCTGACTGAGACGCGTAATTTCTATTGTAATTTGCCATGGGAGTACTGACACAGAGTCGTGTCTTTTCCGAGATGATTAATGATTCTGGCGGTTACTATGGATGGCTATGAATAATATACTGCTTATTGACCTGGAACGCCGATAAATGTTGTCTTCTGTAACATCACCCTTTTCCCCTGATTCTCTGGTTGCTGGGTTAAACAATTTATTCCTTGAACCCAACTGGAACTGAGAATTGTGTAGGCTCTATGCTTGTTATCAGGTGTGAGAAATATTTACGTGTTATGCGGATGCCATGACCTGCTTTCGTGACAATGTACTTGACATATCGATTACGCTATTGGGACATGAATGTCAGACTCTGCGGAAATGAAGTGGCCAATACCGTACTTAATACTGTTGTGCCAGATTAAAAACATGAAAACGAATTAATGAAGTGTATTCCGTAATTCAGTAATTGTTTATTTTATTCGTTTCGTTCTTGCTACAGTAATACATGTAAATAAAATGTGGAGGGCTCAGGCCATTTTATTCGTCCAACACGATCTCCATATGTGTTCAGCTATGAACCCTGTTGCAGACACAACGATGCCCACAAGGAACAAATAGCAGGCACTGGCCACATGGGCCATTGTCAGCGGATATGGTTCGTCTTCAAGTCCACCCTGTTGGACTCTGGCTCTTCTTTCATCTCGACGCTTCTCCAGATGCATCAGAGACCACTTTTGGATGAGGCCAGCGTCAAACGCTCGACGAATCACGCGACTGGCTGCAGGAACGGCAGGCGAACCGCGACGGAAGAAGACTGACCCGAACATGGGGTATGCCCCAGCATGGGTCATCACCACCGACCCGGGTTGAAATTGGGCCTCCGCCACGTCCTCCAGAAAGATAGACATGTCCACGCATGCCACCAAGCCTTCCTTGGCCTGTCGCGCACAATCATAGATGTCCGCAGCTGTCTGAAGCCTGGTTCGGATCACCCTGAAAGACGGTGACTCGGACGACATCACAATGTGCTCTACCAAGCTGTTCCTGTGACCTAGGACGATAGGCAATGACGAGGATGCCAGCTCCTCAAATGTCTTTGGGTAAACTGGTTCTGGCGGTTGGGTCAACATTGCCATCAGCTTGCTCTTGTACGCTGTTCCAATCAGGATGGAGAACAGGAACCATACGCCTGTAAATTAAAGACACTTGTAGGGATACAACATGAGTTTACACAGCTGATCTTTCCTACGCGACGAAGTAGCGGGAGTCGGGGAGGCTGCGCGGATGTTCAGAGAGCGCGTCCGAATGTATGGAGCCGTGGCAACAGTAACGTTCGTTGCGGAGCTGGGCGAAAAGGTTGTACATTATGAAACCGCTAAAGTGACTGTACGTTTTGTGACGCCGCGCCGCATGCCAATGGACGTTATTGTGGCTTATCCACGGCGAGATGCATTCGATCCACCTCGACTCCTACGACTTCTTCGCGTAGGAAGGATCTTCTACTTTACAGTACCTAAAAATACGCTGCATCTTTCCACGTCTCCTTGCTCCAGCAGCGGACGTAGAGCAGTCAGGACCAGTTGACCGCGTCCGAACCGCGCCTTGAGCACGACCGATGCCAAAAGCAGAGCCACCGTAGTTGCGATCCAGACTGATAGCTCCAGGGGATGAAATATGGCAGCCCAGGAGTTGTCTGAAGAGACAGGGCCAACCAGGAAGGTCACACTTGCGTACGCGGTTGGAGGCAGGAAATCGACAGCCAGCCATCGTTGCAGGGACACACCGCCTTCTTCGCACGCGTCCGTCTGTCCGTACACTACTCGGCCCATCCGCCCGTTCCACACGCCGTCTCTAAACGTGCCCGAGGAGACATCATCCACCACTATCAGATCAAGCGTGCAGTTCAACGCGGTTTCCAATACGTGCATCAGAGGTCCGATGCGACCACCGACGGCCACGGTGCGATTTCCGATCTTATGGACCATGAACTGCGATGGCTCTTGTGCGCAGGCCATTCGCATCGTCTTTCCCATCAGGTCGAGACGGTGCTGACGAAATATGTCAGCGTTTGAGGGTGACAACGTGCCGGATGTGAAGTGAGCCACGAGCGTTGACCTGTTGTCTGTCACCAGAAAACCGGGTGCGTACACGTCCAGACCGGTACCGTTCCAAAGTACAGCGACTCTACTCCGGACCTGAATCCTGTTCAGGATGACATCAGGCGCTTCGTCCGTTCCCACAACCGACACTACGTAGTCCAGATGTGAAGACCATACCGGTACGTCGGATACGAGGTGTGCAAACAAACTGCAGGACATCCGGTTCCAAACATGACTGCTGATGTTGTGGACACCCATTGCTGGCACCCACAGTTGGTGATGGCTCCGCAGCATCTGGATTACAGTGTAACATGTTACGGTGCACATATCGAAATTGACACATCGTTACCTGAAGGTACGGCTCCGGTATCTGGACGCCATCACTGACCAGTACCAGCGAGCAGTCTCGGATCACATGAGCTTCGACATACTCCAAGAATTGTGCAATTGCCGATCCTTCCGACAGAGGCTGACCTGGCACTCCGAACAGGACAGCGCACAGTACTAGACATCGTACCATTATGACACACTGTTCATGAGTGAGTACATCACAATGTAGTCTACTTTTTCCCCCTCCTAATGACTGTTTGTGGCCCCAAAATTGATGACTAGATCACGTTTGGCCCGTTATTCGGATCAATGTGCGTGCCAGACATTGTTCCCTGTAGACACTGTGCAATTTTCGTCATCTGATAGAAAGTGACCTGACGTAATAATTTCTTACATGGGTGGGAATATGACAGAGTTGGGGGAGGGGGAAGTGATGGTGGAGGAGATATGGAACTTGTTCCGAAAGGTGTGGGAAAAAGAGAGGATACCAGAGCAATGGAGGGAGGCACAAATCTATCCAATTCATAAGAGGGGTTCAAGGGAGGAAGTAAAATTGTTTAGGGGGGTGACACTGCTAAACGGGGTTTACAAGATTTGCGCTATGATTATAGAGGCGAGGATAAGGGCATGGGCAGAAAGGGAGGGCATATTACATGAGGGACAGGCTGGTTTTCGGAGAGGGAGGAGTATACAAATGACAACATATTTATATTATACGCCCTGGTACAACACAGGCTGGGGAGGAAGAGGGGGAAAATGTACGCGATGTCCGTATACCTCAAATCCGCATTCGACAAAGTGGATCGAGTAAAACATATGGCAAAACTGTGGAACCTAGGAGTAAAGGGCAAAATGTGGAGACTACTGTGCAAAATGTACGAAGAAAGTGTGACCGAGCGGTAAAGTAAAGATGGTAGGATACATTCAACACCTCTTTTAATGGTCAATGTGAAATGATACATGCTGAAGGAATGGTGGAACAGTATGGTGAGAGAGAGAGGGAAGGATGACCAGTTCCTCCAGGATATTCTCCTTAAAGAAAAAGGCCACAAGGAGCGGGTTGCGCCGGTTTATATAGATAGTCAGGAGGCGCAGAGCCTGCTGGGAAAACAGATAATAATACAAAAGTGAGGATTCGTCACACGGTAAAAAGAATCAGCATGATGATGCCTGGTGGGAAGACGTGAGGAAGAAGGAACGTGAATGGGGAGTGGAAAATGACGAGGAGTGGCTAAGGCAAACTTGGGAAGAACGATGGGACTCATGGGGGACGGAACTGAGGGAGAGGATGATCAAAGAGAGGGAGGAGAGAATTGACAACACGACTAACTGGCCCGACTACAGATTTGTAAAGATAGAGAGAGAAGAAGACCAGTATCTGGACAGAGGAAATGTACAATTTTTGAAGGTGTTGGCTAAACTCAGAAGTTGGGCACTGTGCAGGGCTGGCTGGTCGTGGCTGTCAGAAACGGAGAGGAACTGTTTATTGTTTGGGGAGGGGGAGGAGAATATGGGGCACATTGTGAGGGACTGCAGGGTAATGAGGGAGGAGAGGAGGAAATGGATACCGGCGGTGGAGGAGATGGGGGATGACGAGGTGTATAGCTTTGTAAAGAATGTAAAAAAAGGGGGGTCTTGGCGCAAATGAAGTGGCCATTTAATTTGCTCAACATGCATGATGTCCATACGTGTTCAGCTATAAACGCTGTTGCAGACATAATAAGGCCCACAAGGAACAAATTCCAGGCACTGGACACATGGACCATTGTCAGCGGATATGACCCGTCTTCCTCTCCATCCTCTTGGACTCTGGCTCTTCTATCAGCTCGACGTTTCTCCAGGTACCACCGATCCCACAGTTGCCTCAGGCCGGAGTCAAAGACTCGACGCATCAGGCGACTGGCTGCAGGAACGGCAGGAGAACCGCGACGGAAGAAGACTGACCCGAACATGGGGTATGCTCCAGTACGGGGCACCACCACTGACCCGGGTTTAAAGTGGGCCTCGGCTATGTCCTCCAGGAAGAGAGATGCGTCCACGCACGCCACGGAGCTTTCCTTGGCCTGTCGCACACAATCATAGATGTCCGCAGCTGTCTGAAGCCTGGTTCGGATCACCCTGAAAGACTGTGACTCGGACGACATCACAATGTGCTCTACCAAGCCATTCCTGTGACCTAGGACGATAGGCAATGACGAGGATGCCAGCTCCTCAAATGTCTTTGGGTAAACTGCAGCCGGCGGTTTTGTCAGCATTGCCATCAGCTTACTATTGTACGCTGTTCCAATCAGGATGCTGAACAGGAACCATACGCCTGTAAATTAAGGACAGTTGTAACAACTAAGGCTCCAACACGAGTATTCACGGCTGATCTTTCCTACGCGGCGAAGTGGCGGGAGTCAGAGTGGAGGTGCGGGACAGTTCAAAGAGCGAGCCCGAGTGCATCTCGCCGTGGCAAAGCTACAATAACGCTCGTTGGGCTGCGGCGCCACAAAACGTACAGAGCAGAGGCAGTCATTTGGACCTGCCCCTCCCAGTTCCGTTGCTTGTTTGAGGACAGTATACGTATGTAAAGTTTTGATTAGCCGTTGTATATGATTGTGGATGATGAGATTGGCGCCTAGCCTTTATGGTCGGGTTAATTATCCTGATAGTTTTAGTTAATTGCGGAGCTGGGAGCTTACTGTTGGGTATGAGAGTGCAAGAATTAGGCTACTGGTAGAGAGGACGATTTTTAGGTGGGCTTACCTAGCTAATGCTCTAAAGCCCACCGAATTTAACTACCAGCGTTGGGACACCATTTAACCTGCCAAATCCACTAAAAGGAAACAAAAGAAACGGAAAAACCAAAGCAAAAGGCAGGACTCGACACCAATCGCTCCTTAACACCATCCCAAACGTCCCTCCTGGCTTTCGGCATCAAGAGCAGGCTCCCCCCCGTCATCCTGGATGCTGCCTTGGCCTCCCCGTCCGCTAATTCATTACCCGGCACCCCGGAGTGAGCCTTGACCCAGCACACGGAGACTCGGGTACTCAGCGCTCCCAAAAGCAACTGAGCATGGATGACCATCGAGTTCGTATTACCTGGATGACAGAGAGTCGACAACACCGAATAAGAGTCCGAGACAATCCTGCCCCGAAGCCCCAGTCCCTCGCCTCCCAGCCACTCCGGCGCCCGCACAATGGCCACTAATTCCACCCGAAATATGTTGGAATCTGGGTGACACGGGAAGAATTAGGCTACTGTATGTTTTTTTGGCTACTCAAGGTAACGAATGTTATTGTAGCTTTGCCACTGCGCCATACATTAAGACGCGCTCTCTGAACTGCCGCGGGCCTCCACCCCGACCCGGCGACCTCAGCCTCTTCGTCGTGTAGGAAAGATCTTCCCATCCTTCCCTATTCTTTTTACAGTACCTAAAAATACGCTGCGTCCTTCCACGTGTCCTTGGTCCAGCAGTGGACGTACGGCAGTGAGGAGCAGTTGACCGCGTCCGAACTGCGCCTTGAGCACGACCGATGTCAACAGCAGCGCTACCGCAGTTGCGATCCAGACGGATAGCTCCAGGGGATGAAACACGGCAAACCAGGATGAGTTGGCCGAAGAGACCGGGGCGACCAGGAAGGTCACACCGAGGTACGTGGTCGGAGGAAGGAAATCGACTGCCAGCCATCGATCCGGGGACACACCAGCTCCTTCGCCCGCGTCTGTCTCTCCGTACACTACTTGGCCCATCAGTCCGTTCCACACGCCATTTCTAAACGTGCCCGTGGCGTGATTCTTCACCACGATCAGATGAAGCGTGCAGTTCAACGCTGTTTCCAGTGCGTGCATCAGAGGTCCGGCGCGGCCACCGACGGCCACGGTGCGATTTCCGATCTTCTGGACCATGAAAAACGACGGCTCTTGTGTGCAGGCCATTCGCACCGTCTTTCCCATCAAGTCGAGACGATGCTGACGAAATATGTCAGCGTTTGAGGGTGACAACGTGCCGGATGTGAAGTGAGCCACGAGCGTTGACCTGTTGTCTGTCACCAGAAAACCGGGTGCGTACACGTCTAGACCGGTGCCGTTCCAAAGTACAGCGACTCTACTCCGGACCTGAATCCTGTTCAGGATGACATCAGGCGTTTCGTCCGGTCCCACAACCGACACTACGTAGTCCAGATGTGAAGACCATACCGGTACGTCGGATCCGAGGTGACCGAACAAGCTGCAGGACATCCGATTCCAAGCAAGACTTCTGATGTTGTGGACACCCATTGATGGCACCCACAGTTGGTGGTGGCTCCGCAGCATCTGGATTACAGTGTAACATGTTACGGTGCACATATCGAAATTGACACATCGTTACCTGAAGGTACGGCTCCGGTATCTGGACG
>KZ539411.1:10072-23064 GCA_000934665.2 Catajapyx aquilonaris
CCCCCCCCCCCAAGTCTCCAATGCACCAGTCACCACTGTCTTTTGATTCAGGTACTGTTAGTGATTTCGGGCTTTTGGAGGGCTTCTCCAATGAGGAAGCATCCAGAGGAGTACCCCACTAATAGTACATAGTACATTTGCCAGTAATTCAAAGTAATTCAATATTTTGCAGCCCATATTGCATCTGAAGGAAATGTCGGGGGAGAGAATGTAAACTGACAACAATTCTAATTTTGATTTGTGTCTCAAAATAGAAATGGGATTGATATCCATGTTGACTTTCTCACCTTCAATTGTTTCACCTGGACCATAAGTCAGATTGCAACAACTGTAGGTATTCCTGCAATGACCAATCTCATTAAATTATTCAAGAACAATTTGTTCAATGACTTGAATTATTAAACATTGTAGGAAGGATTAAATGCTTAATATAATAACTGAAATACAGTATCCAATGCTTTCATGTGTTTCTCATTTTGTTTAGCAGAAACAACATGACAGAAGTGACGCTATGGTAGGCTTACAGTTTATTAAAATTGCATGTTTCTGACAGCTTAGTCATCATGTGATTCGTAGCCTGCTAATTCAGCAAGTCATATAAACTGACCTTGTTTCATGTGTTGTGCATGTGGCTGTGATTAACAAGCTTTTAGTCACTTACATTGAACAAGTTGGAGTAAAATGGACAAATCAATGTTGCAGGACAGTGAAGCTGAGACAGGTGAAGATCGCCAAGTGACAACTGCAGATTCAGAGCGCGATAGTGTCGATGAAGAGGAAGAGGAATATGAAGAAGGCATAGATGAGGAAGGAGGGCGGGAAGCTCTTTCTGATGGTGTTGTCATTGAAGAAGGTGGTGATGGAGAGGCAAGTAATTTACATCTCTTTAAGTAATTGATATTAATACCATATTATTACCTCCCCTAAAGTGGCATGCTGGTGTAGTCCAGGTCGACCAGCTTTTAGAAATGCATGATCTGGTGGCTATACTGGCATCCCAGTATAAGGCGAGGTTTTCACATAAGTTACATTATCCTTTCTGAACTCGACAATTGCCTGAATATCGAAATTCACGTCAAGGCTATCAAAAAGTCACATTTTCCGAATAGGGTACCTGTACCATATATTGTTTTCAATTGCAGTGTCTGGCAATAATCTCTATTTAAACAGTAAGTTGGAGCAGCGGGTTCCCCTGTCAAAGTAGGCTAACCAAAGGATTAGTCACACACCCTACATTTTTTATATGTATACTGTGCAACAGAACTTGCATATTCTCACAGCCTGTACACTTGCCCGTTTTCATTGTAACATTATTTTAGTACGGTACCAGACACATTGAAAAAATTTGGCAAGAATGGAAATTACGGAAATCTACCCCGGTTATTGTGGCATATTGGCTACCCCTGTGTTATGCTGGCATGCCGCTTTATGAGAGGTAATACGGTATTTTTAAATGTAAATATAGGTCAATTGACCAACGGTGGTAGCCTTCAATTTGGCTGAAACTTGAATTAGGGGTCAATCACATGTCATAAACACAGTGGTGAAAGTCCTAAATTGCCGTTTTCAGCCGTTACTGAGATTTGAGCGACAGAAGCATCAGAATTTTGGCTGCGTGTACAGGGGTCGGGCGGGAAAGGGACAAGTGCAAGGCTCCTATGGGTGGGAAGATTTTGCACAAGGGGAGCCACCTAGTGGTAGGAGATATTTCTTTTCTGAAGTGGCTGAGCCTTGCAATGGAAGTAGGCGTGCTCCGCAAATGTCTCGCGATCCTCACAGAAAATATCTAACAGGAATAACGATTGGTTGGTTGGGCAATCTACCCAATCAAATTTTCCAAAGTCGAAGTCAGCATCCAATGTAACCTATACGTCCGTTGACAATCAAGTGTGTAATACATTCACATTACAAGTCACTGTTAATTTTTGGTTGCAATTATTCCAAGTGGGTCACATCCTTTTTGTCTATGAGCTTTGGGGGAAAGGCAACTGATTCACATATAACGATTGAAAGTGGCTTTTTGAAGCTACTGCAGCCCCATTTGCTGAACCAGGAATCCTGAATTCCTCAAGCTTGGAGATTATACTGATACTGATGATGATGATGCAATAAAAACAACATTGTACTCATGATATCCTTGTGATCTATTAGGGCATGTTTTTTTGAAAGAGGATGTGTTTCAGGATTTTTGATGCTGTAAACCACCATAATTTTTAGTTGAAGTTGCTCTTAATTTTGGATCGTCTGTGCTATTGATTCTGATATTGCAAAAATATGTTTCAAATTTTCCTAATGTGCCATTTTTATTTATTTAACCAGTTCCCTACCAGATCTAGGCGATGAGATTAATTTCCATTCAACTTGCACGTACTCTGAAGATACGGCCAAGATATTTTACAACTAATAACAGCTATACTTACACATTTATGGTGTACACTATGAATACGTTTGGAACAATTTTCCATTTCTAGAAGTCGCAAAATTAATTTCCAAAATGATTGCCGTAACAACTCCAAATTAAATTACTACCGGCCAACTGTTAAGCCCATTTAATTATGAAATACATTAAAATATATGGAATAACAACCTTGAGAATCGTGCTATGACGAATCTGCTTAAATCATCATACTTAGCGAGAATTGAATTAATATTTACTGCGGCTTGCCTCTCACTACGAAACACTCCAAAATTGGTTTGATTCTCGCTAAGTATGACGATTTAAGCAGATTCGTCATAGCACAATTCCCAAGGTTGTTATTCAGTATATTTTAACGTATTTCATAATTAAATGGGCCTAACAGTTGGCCGGTAGTAATTTAATTTCAAGTTGTTACAGCAATCTTTTTGGAAATTAATTTTGCAACTTCTACTCTCCGAACCTTGTCGGGTATACATACACCTGAGGGGGTGAGTTGCCGCAAAAAATTGGTCCCCTGAATCGCTGGCTTTCTCGAAGAAACAGTGCTGGTACATGTCATTCGAATGCATAATTATCATGGGCAGCCCATGCGGTAGCTGCAGTGCTACACAAACTGCACATTTTGTTATGAGAAGCGGTAGGGCCCGGCATGGTGGGCACTACTTTCAGCGTATGGATATCCAAAGTGCGATTCGGTGAGTAGAAGTGGAAAATTGTTCCAAACATATTCATAGTGTGCAGCATGAACATGTAAGTGTAGCTGTTATTATGTGTAAAATATCTTGTCCGTATCTTCAGAGTACATGCGAGTTGAACAGAAATCTCTTCACCTAGATCTGGTAGGGAAGGGGATAAAACTTATTCAGGATGTGCCAGGGATAGAGAGACTGTTAATTTTAATTTATTGGCAATGGTATGTGACACAGTATGACAATTAGAGTTGCCAATTGTTTACCACAAATGATTATTATTAATGACATTGACAATTGAGTGATACTGGCTGCGCTAAGGAAGATTGCATGAAGTTCATCAACTTCAATTTTAATTAGTAGTTGTTAAAAAAGTTATAATTTACTATTGCCAGAATAATCAAACCACTTGATCATTGCATAGGGTTCCTGTAACCTGCTGTGATGATTTTAAATTGATAAATTATACAATTCACAAATCATAAACACGAAAACATTGAAAACTCGATATACCGCCCTCGCATGTAATGCTATCCTACTTTTAACATCTGTTTCTTCTGGTCCCTTGATCAGCCTCATATGGAGCATTTCCCGCATGTAACTGAATTCCAACTTATAATGCTACTTAATGTTAGGTAGTCCCCTGAAAAGCGTTATATTGAGGTTTTACAGTATTTTCCATACCAGAACTACATATATACATACATACATACATACATCACGGCATAATCCCATAACTGGGGTAGCCAGCGACGACTAGTTTCTGCCTAGCCGTCTCGTATGACCATTACAATGAATCTTCCGGTGACTGGTCAGGCCACGCAGAAGATATAATGAGTTTGGTGATGATGAAATAGGTGATATGAACACATACACATACAAATACATAAACATACAATGTAACTGATACAACAAAACTGAGTTTCACTTTATTATTCCACTTATTAGAAACAACTTGCATGAAAAAGTATGGTGGGCTGTTATAAAAGTGATCTTGCAACAGATTCTTAACATCTGATGTGTTGGTAACATGTACATTGATATCATTTCAGAAGGAAAAGCCTCTTGATGATGATGAGGATCGCAGAAACCCACAGTACATTCCCAAGAAGGGGACTTTTTATGAGCATGATGACAGGACCCTCATCACAGAAGAGTATGTGTGTGGTTTATGGAGTTTTGTTAATGCAAACACTAAAATGAATATTAGTATTTTCTCCTGCATGTTTGATGATTTTGGCAAATCACAGAAGCAGAGAGATGTTTCTTATTAGAAACTGGTGAAATATTCGAGTTGACACTATTTAAGGGCTGGTTGCATCACTGCAGGTCAGATGTCAGGTCCCAGATCCTGGAGTTGAATGCACATGGGGGGATTTGTATGAATGTGTTGCTTGTCTAGAGTTCAGGTGACGAAAACCAGAAGTTCATTCAAAATCCTCAGTGGTGCAACCAGCCCTAAGAGAACAACTGATTTTTTAGTTGTAAATTCATAGAGCATTAGTGTGTGTGCTGTAATTGGGTCCTAGCCTACATTTCGCAAACCCATGTAAAAAATCGTTCTTAATTTTTAAATGAATTTTGGTGTTTTTTGTTTGAAGAAATAATTATTAGTTTTCGAGCCATGATTGATCTAAGATCATAATAATTATATGGTATCGTATTGCTCTCTGACGTCACTCTGGTCACAAAAATAAACATGCAGAGGCAGGGTTCCCTAACAACGATCACGCCCCCGTTTTTCCCGCCATGCAGAGGCAGGAATGCACCCGGGTTGCTTTGTTCCTTTGTTTGTTGCCTAACTACCGTGAGTAAATCCGAATCGAACGGAACTGCTAGTAAATAAGCCTAATCGAACGAGCGCGAGGCAAGGGCCTGCTGACGTCACTTGGGTCAGAGGCCACGCCCCCGTTTTTCCCGCCAATTTACGAGTGACTTTTAAACCCCTGATACTTTATCGAGGAATGACATTTTGGTGTCGAAAAGTGGTGGAATGCGTGTTTATATGTATCGTTGAGCTATTCGTGTACAAATTACCAAAATCCCAGGCCAAGGCTAGGACCCCATTGGAGTGGGTTGTTGTCGGATGGGTGTGGAAAAAAGTGGATGGATGTGCACAACTTCATTAGCAGTGCTTATGAGGTTTGCAAAATACTGAAGGCAGGAATCATGTATTTCATTATTTAACATGCATTTGTATAAGTAGAAATGTTACTCTTACATCAGGTTGCTATTACTGAATGTGCCAAATTTTAGTCAGTCAGAAGAACTGAATGTACACCTTCCAGTGTGACTCATTGCCTGGGGGGCCTTGCTGGCATATTGGACATTTCTACCAAAACAAATGTAAGATAAATTCTCGGATGCACGGGGAAAAAGAGCATAAGCCAGAAAATGTGCAAACTGAGTTATGTGTCTTGTTATGCCAGTTATGGTCACAAGGAGTCCCTCTTGGTTCTGCCAGAAGGCTGCATGTCAAGCCCTAACACCGGGCTAGGAAAAAAATTTGTGAGCAAGGGTATGTCATCTTTACAAGAAGTCCAGTATTTAAGATAATCTGCTCTCCTGACAAATTAACTTTTTTGACTTATGCTCTTTTTCCCGCGCATCCGAGAATTATGATACACACACTACATTTGAGGAGTTACAGCATTCTTCACACTGGGTGTTCTTAGTGAAGCCATATTGTATACATTTTCTCAACAGGACGTAATGTTCTGAGCAAGGGGTATGGAAATGAAAAAAAATGAAATAAAAAATGTATACATTTTCTCAAGTTGGGAGTCTCAAATTGTGGTATGAGTCCTGCTAGTGTGCCATGGATGACATGCTCACATATTACAATTTCTTTTGGGACTCTACTGTGAAGGCACAATATGCTATGAGACTAAAGGTCTACTATTGTGCGCTGGGCTAAATGATCTTTTCTCTTTTGGCCCCATGTGGGCCAGAATGAAAAGAATTTGAAAAAAAACTTCCCCAGAAATATATATTGGCAGTTTTCCAGTTCCATTTGTGCAAGTAGTTATTCCTACCTTGACTTTTGATGATCAGAGGTTACTCCTTTATTGTTGTAATATAACTTAAGTATACTGTATATTTTTTTCGGCATTAATTGTCTTGGAAGATAAACACTATGAACTATTGTAATTGCACCATTTACTTTCAGGCCAGAACCACCTCCCAAAAAGGAAGAGGTGAAGAAAAAGGTATGGAAGGATGACAATAGGTGGCAGCATGACAAGTATGATGAAATGGAGCAAGCATCAAAGACCAGGGAGGAAATAGTGTCAATATATGGATATGATATAAGACACGAAGAATGCCCACCAAAGGCCAGAAGGAGGAGGAGATATGGGTTAGTTTGAAGTCTGGGAAGAGCTCACCAATTACTGATACTTGGCACATACAGTATGTCAGTTAGAATTATGGCGATGGTCAGAAGTGATGTCCAGCCTAGGAAAAGGTGGTTGATATTTTGCGTCTGTTTTATTTGTAAACTGGAAAAGTCACAAAGATGACTTTACTGAGTTTTGAAGCTCTGTCGATGTGCATATGTCGAGGTATGCAGATACAAAAGTCACAAGAGGAGTGGGACATCAAAAGATGAATAATACCCCCCAGGCACTATTTCCACCAGAATGGAAGTAATTTTTAATTTGAAAAGACAGAGTTAGAGAGATTAACTTTATTGGACTTGGAATCTCTATCAATGTCACTTTGTTTATTATACAGGTGGCTCAAAAATCACAAGAGGGAGAACGAAAACAAAAGAGAAACAACACCCCCCACCAGTACTGTCTGAGAGGGGGTGGACTAAATAATGGAAGTGCTGAGTTACTGCTCATGATTTTTTTAGCTCTCTGCATACGGGTCAGTAGTGAAAAAACCTGCAATTCGTGTCCCAGCTAATTAATATAACATCTGAAAACCAGATAACATGCTAAGAAATAAGATTGCAACTTGCAGAATACAGGACACATAACCAATATGTAATGGAAAAAGGAATACTGAAGGTAAGGCTAGTGCATTCTTCGTCTTGAAGTTCCAAATTGCATTGATTTTTGAAGTATTACTTACATTTATATTGCGAGCTGTGCGAGCCACTTGGTTCGGTTTTACACCCTGTGCCACACTTAGTTTGTCAAGGTCAAGGAGACTATGTAATCTTAACTGTGTGTATGCAGCTATAGATGCAGCATTTTTATAATTTGCAAAAAAATGTGAAATGTAAATCGACGATCTCGGCTGTTATTTTTGTGGGAACACCAGAGGTGATAACTATTTTCATTTAAAAAATTGATTTTTGTTGAGGACATTTTCATTTCATTTTTTTGGAAATGAAATTGCAGGTTTTTTCACTATTCAGCCATACCACACAAGTGACATCATTCGAGCTTCAAAACTCTGTAAAGGTCATCTTTGTCACTTTTCCAGTTTTCAAATAAAATAAACATGCATGCTGGAGCTGCATGATTTGTAAAGGTACTCTTCATGTATTTCTCGTTAGCAGGATACCTATGTGTTGCATTGTGGAAATGTGAACCTATATGACAGTAGAAATATTAATATTGGCCCAATTTCAATGCAGGCGAGGTCCAAACAAATACACTCGGAAGTGGGAAGATGAAGATGCCTATTCCAAGCCTACCAGAGGTGGTCCAGGTGCAGGAAGAGGAGGGGGTAGGGGAAGAGGGAAAGCCTTTGAAGTGATGGAAGATGAATTCCCACAACTGGAGGAGGAAGCCAGGCCAAAATCGGTCTCCAATGGGAATGAAAACCGCAGGGAGGAGAGGCCTAGAAGAGAGGAGGGTAGAGGCAGAGGTGGTAGAGCGAGAGGAGGTGGCAGAGGGAGAGGAGGAGAAAGGGGCAGAGGAGAGGGAGGGAGGGGTAGAGGGGAGAGGGCTAGGGGTGGAGGTCACTGGGGAGGTAAGAGGACAGAGGGAATTGGGGAGAGGGACACTGATGAGAGGAGTCATTCGGGAAGTAGGGTATCCAATGGGCATGAGGACGAAGGGAGAGAAGTGGAGAGAGATGGTGGAAGAGAACAGGAGCTGCATGTGGAGATGAAGAGGTTGGTGGTCAAGGAGGAGTCACCCCTGCCACTGAGGGATTTCAGGAGGAGTGAGTATCTATTAGTGTGTATGCTTGATTATAACCTCCAGTCTTTTTCAAAGCAAGGAGATAATTTAACAATGCAATACAAATGCTGATAACTAATAAGGAATAATTCTATAACATTTCATTTTCCACAACCACTAAAATTGTCCTCATGGACAACACGTTTTCATTAATATTTACGTTAATTCAGCTTACTCTAATTACAGTAAAATGGTTGCCATGAATAATTCAGATGTAGGATATGTAACTCAATCAGACTGCAAAATATCAATTAAGACAGGAAGTTAAAATTACTCACCTCTTTGGCACTTGTTTGGGAATTAACACTATGAGAATATCTAGTGACCTTTGGTTATGGTGTTTGAAGCTATTGGTTTCTGATGCATATTCGTGTTGGAGGAGGTGGTAGCAGTGGTGGTGGTGGATCATACAGCAGTGGAGGTGGATATGATCGACGCCACCAGACCATCCCACCCCGCCTCCAACAACAGCAGCAACAACAGCAACAGCAACAACAGCAGCAGCAAGAGGGCAGCGGGGCTTCCAATCGACCTAAACGCTACTCCTCCCAACGTCAGCGCTCTCTCCCTGAATCATCAGGTGGCCCACCAGGCTTCCAGCAACCACCGTACTATGAACAGGGATACCAGGGCGACCCTCAGTCTCCTCCCCCACCACCACCCCACAAGCAGCCTTCACCTCCTCCACCACCTCAGCACATTCTCCCTCCTCACCAAACCTATCACCATCCGCAACCTTTTCCTTCTCCACCCCTCCCACCTCCACAGCAAGTGCCCCCACCCCCTGCCAGGGTCTTTGCCCCTCCACCTCCTCCTCAGCAGCCAACTGCCGTTGTCGCCCCATCTCAAGTGGTGGCCCCCGCAGCATTCATGGCTCCACCACCACCAAATGCACCTGTCTTGAATTATGGACCACCCCCTACGCAGTACACACCACAGCCATACCCACCACCTTTCCACCAAGGGTTTCCACCAGTGGTGAGTTGGTTACATGTTGAAAAATTTATGTTAATTACATCACATTAATGAAAAATTCATTACTGTTGAAAATCCAGATTGAAAATTTGTATTTACATTCATAATTTTTTGTCAGGGTCCACCTCCACCACAGCCGCAAGAAGTGTACCGGGGAGGAGTGACCTATTACAGCACTCATAGCCAAGTCCCCAGAGCTACTCCTCTGAAGAGACCCAAAGCAGCCATTCCTATTGTGGCCCCACCAGAGAGGGAATTTTTCACAGCAGAGCAGGGGAAGGAAGGCAGTCAAACAGATGATGATCTGGTGACACAGTTTGTGGGTGAAGGGGATTCAGTTTTACTTGAAGAGAAGATAGGGCAGGAAGAAGGAGTGCCGGAGGAGGAAGTGGATGAGGAAGAAGGGGTGCCGGAGGAGGAAGTGGATGAGGAAGAAGGGGTGCAGGAGGAGGAAGTGGAAGAAGAAGAGTATGAGGAAGATGTGGAAGAGGAAGAAGAGGAGGCATTTGAAGAGGCACAAGAAGAAGTTCTTGTCGCAGATGACATCACATGTGACAAAATGTCAGATATTTCAGCATCAGAGGTTTTGTCTGAAATGCCAGTGGTGCCAATACTTCCAGCAGAAGACACTCTAGAAGCCACACCAATAATACCAGCAGAAGATGCTCTAGAAGCCACACCAATAATATCGGCGGAAGATGGTCTAGAAGCCACACCAATAATATCGGCGGAAGATGTTCTAGAAGCCACACCAATAATATCGGCGGAAGATGTTCTAGAAGCCACACCAATAATACCAGCAGATGATGCTCTAGAAACCACACCAATAATACCAGCAGATGATGCTCTAGAAACCACACCAATAATACCAGCAGATGATGCTCTAGAAACCACACTAATAATACCAGCAGAGGCATTCAAGGAGTTACCAGAAGATATTTGCATAACAAATGAGAACACAGAGTCGCCAACGAAGTTGTTTGAATTGTCAAAGGATGTGCCTGATGTTGCATTAGAGACATCTGCAACAGATGCTGCTTCAACAGAAATTGAGACTTCAGTTCAAGAAACTGCTCCTGTAAATGAAACAGAAGCTCTCAGCACTGAAGCAGATACTTCTGAAATTCAGGAAGCAGTGCCTGAAATTGAGACAGAAACTTCCAACACTCAAAGTGGGGCACCTGTAACGCGAAAGGAAATTCCTGCAACTTTGACTGAGGCATCTGAATTGGCAATGCCCATGACTGCAGAGGTGCATGAAATCTCAGAAAAGATTGACATGCCCCCGGAAGAGCCAGAGGCTACTTTGGAAGGTGTTGAAAGTGCACCTCCAACAGCAGAGACTGTGAGCCAATCTGAATCATGTGTTTCCACAAAAGAAGAGTCTCCAAACAATAAGAAGGAAGGTGCCGAAGAGGATTCTAGAAAAGTGTTGGAGGCAGCAGATTCAAGCAATATGTCAGATTTATCACAGGAGGACCGTGACAATCAGCCCGCTGCACAGACTGTTGCATGAAATCAATGGGAACACATTAATATAACCAACAATTTATTTATATCATGCCCGTAATAACATATTTCTTTCTCTTTTACAAAGTTGACGACAATTATATCATCCCATGCTTTTTTTAGATGCATGGGTGGCATTTCTACGTGAAGTTTGCAATCCCAAAGTGATGCTGTGAGTTAAAGGCCTTCATGAGAGACCAGAAATTTCTCCATCAGTATGGGAATTTATTGCAAGCGCATTTGAAAAAAAATTAGGTAATATACAGCAGCACTCTCTGCAACATATACGGGATGAAACACTGCCTGACTGTAACCCTCCAATAATGAAGAGCAGGAAAATGTGATGGATTACTCCTGCTATCTATAGTAATGGCTCTTATTTTTTGCACACATGGTAATTTTCATTATGGTATTATATTATCTGTGGGACTGGAGTGCATATGCACCACTGAAGTGAGTAATCCATTATGATTGCCTTCTCATGCCTCTTGGAGGTATACAGGTAAGCCAGTGTTCCACCCTGCATGACTGAAAGTTGCAGAACCTTTTAGTACTTTGTTGAGAAAAAATAATGTAAGCACATAAATGAAGGTCAAATGGTAATTCTTAAGTTATTGTCATATATCTTCAATTTATTTGTGAATTTTTTCCTTTAATTAATGAATAATCTCAAGCTTTTAACATCACATGTAAAAAAGAAAAGTTATATCATGCTTAAAAATATTATAAGCATCTATTGGTAGTATAACGTGCTGATATGCAACCCTGCAGAGAGTGCATCACTTATACAGACCTTAGTTTACAATTTGTTATTTTTGGGTGTTCACAATGGTATTTCATTGTGAAAATTAATCCTGCTCCAATTTCATGAAAAACTTTTAATTAGGAATTGGAAATGGAGCACATGATCATATATCAGAATGATAATTTTCCAGCGCATAGGAAAGGTTCGTTAAGGAATCGTGCATTAACATGTTTTTGCTTTGGCCAATGTATACCTTGATGTATATTACACATCACATAAAAAAGGATATTTGAAAGTGTATGTTTATTTTCAAGTTATGCATTATATCCTAATCGTAATAACATACACTTGACTCCAAATGTAACAGCCTTGGATGTAACAGACACTCGGTTATTGCAGGCTCGGAAGGCTGGTCACGACGTCTTCCGTATATCGTTTGGATATTTGGCTATATCATATTGATTTCTGCAGTCCCTTGAAGTCTCTGATATCTGGAGTTACAGGAAAATGTATCAACAAAAAAATGCAGTTTATGCAGTACAATTAGTGCACTAGATCATGTATGAATGCACTCTTCCGCAGAATTCATACCGAGTCAGTCTTCAATATGTACTACTTCAAAAATTCATTGAAGGTCCTCTGTTATGTTAAAAAGTTTCTGATTGGACAAGTTCCTGCTGGATCCAGGGACCAATATGGGCTTGTGTTACTATGTGAAATACATTATAGAGATAGATAGGACTGACGATTGACTGAATAATTTTAAAAGGGCCACCTTCTTGCACCTAACAGACAGCATCTTTTTAGGGGCATGGTGGTTGGTTACACTTCCACCACCTTGTGCTTGTAATTTTACATACGTGTATATCTCAGCAAGATCATAAAATTTAACAATGATATTTGACTCTTCTAAAAGCTAGTCACTAGAAGTGGACTTGTTGCCAAATTTTGGCAACGCTGCTTGGCCCACCCCCCAACTTGGAAGTTGCATGATAGGCCCCTACCAGTTGACACACTACTGCCTTGCTTACAGGGAAAGTAGTACTGCATACACATTGGTGATGAGTCATCACACTGTTAAAGCCCACGAGGGTTCTATACGATATACCCAGCGCGTGTCTCGCCTCCATTGGTCCCACCACCAAATGTTCTCTCATTGTTGGACGGCAAAAGTGAAAATCTATGGTTTCTACTACCTAGGAAATGAGTGTTGAAGGACATATAACTAGCAGAATGACAGAATTAGGTCTTTAGTGGTATGATTGGAATTTATGCTCAAAATAAGGTGCAGTACATGTGGTTTTCTCACGGTTTTCTAGTCCCCACTTCAATTTGTTACAATTTATCGGCCCTCTGAAATGCAGAATTTCTTGGCTGCAGTACTGCACCGAGCCTTGAAGGGGGACGAGCTTACCTAGGATACAGTACCTAAAATTGCATAGTATGCCAACCGCAGCTTTCCTTGAGCCCCAAAAAAGTGGAAAATCCGCCAGGCGGCACTGCGATCGACAGGA
>KZ539412.1:0-15825 GCA_000934665.2 Catajapyx aquilonaris
CAAACATTTGCCGGCGTTTTACAACCATTACTATATAGACCAGTTTAAATTGAGCTTTCGGACAGAGCATTGTATATGAATAAGCTGTGACTAACCGGTACATACTGTCACAGTTCCGCTCAGTGATCGTCAAAAAAAAAAAAAAGGCGAGGACAAAACAGTTTTGTCGCCACATTTACAGTAAGACACCGCATTTATAAGCTCGGTAGTTAACAACCTACAGT
The DNA here is from genome assembly GCA_000934665.2 of Catajapyx aquilonaris. Classification (NCBI taxonomy): domain Eukaryota; kingdom Metazoa; phylum Arthropoda; class Diplura; order Dicellurata; family Japygidae; genus Catajapyx; species Catajapyx aquilonaris. The sequence goes on from KZ539412.1 coordinate 225, forward strand.
CCCTACAAAGCACGCTGAATCCTAGATCGATCCCGGGTAGAAATGAGGATTTTGCAAGTACAGACAAGTGAGGGATTTCTCCAGATTCTCCTGCATCCAACAAGGCTTGTGTGTCAAAGTGGAGGAATTACAAAAGACAAAACAACCTTCAGCTACAAGCAGAATTCACCTATATACAATCAGAGGATCAATATGTGCTTCTATATGTGCTGTATTCAAATCTCAACAATGCACCCTTGTGAAAATCAGCAGAACCATTCTTCTATTAGCCAGCAAAATTTATTTGACATGCCCGTTATCCTGGTCATCCCAATATGTCGCCATTTCACAGATTAAACTCGACTGCCGTCTACCAATTACACGCATCCTGCCAACGGGTCCATCCGCCTAAAACAATCAACCATATCCGAATCCCTTCAAAAAACGTGATAGAGCCCGAGGTGCTGATTACGGTTTTACCAGTGTAGGAAAATCGCAAGACTTTGGTGCGACTGCGCTAAAGTCATCAGTCCGCGACCAACCCAAGCACATGTGTCCCTCCCCGCCTTCGCCCCCAGTATTGCACCGACCCCAGCCGCACATGCACCTGCTCAATGGTCCGCATGTATGGGAGCTGTGCTGAGCCTCCAGTCCGGCTCACGGAACCGGAGGAAGCCCAGGGGCGGCCCCGGTGGTGACCGTCGCACCGGTGCGTTCGGATCCCTCAGGAGCACAGGGCTCGTCTTTAAGATGAACCCGCTGGGTTCGTCCCAGCCTTCTCGGGGTGGAAACAACTCGTGGGTATGAGCTTCTGGACATGTTCTTCTTCTGGAAGAGGGCTTTCCGGGTGGTGCAGTGCAGGAGGAGGCCTTCCTTCCTGGTTGGTCTCCTGCTGGTTCTGTCCGCCTGCTTGACCATCAGCACCATCGTCACTATGGGATCCGAAGGGGGGACGTGTTTCGCAGGGTGTATTGTCACCACAACGCCTTATGTTACCACCGAGGCTTCAACACCTACGCCGGCAGAAATGGAGGTGAGTCCAACGAATGTCATGAATAAATCTTCATTGGGATTTATGACACCCCTTGTGCCGGCAAGCAAGAGCGGTACCAGAAATCAATGGCGGGAGGCCGACGAGTGAGATGTAATATGGCACACTTGATTCGCACTGTACAGGGTGTTGCGTAATGTTTAAGAAGTGTCTGAAGGCAGTACTGCCGTCCCCAGGAGAAACACCATATCTACAAAACTAGTAAGGGTGAAAGTCGCATATGCATGCCCTGTACTAATCCCCACTGAATCAGATCGGATTAGTGCAGTGCATACACGCGACCTTCACCCTTACTATGCTACAAGTAGTTTTGTAGATATGGTGTTTCTCCTTGGGACGGCAAATTGCAAAATTTTCTGTTTTTGCTGCAGTTCACACCCGAATATATTACACTTGCTCTGGCCATGCCATGCAAGAACATTTTAAATGTACAAAACCAGCCGGAAAAAATTGTTTTGAGCGGCTGACACGTGCTACACGTGACAGCATATTGGACAGAAACAACCTGACGGCCACACTACTTTTGTTCTCCCATCGGAAAAAAATCCTGCATTGTATATGACACGTCATACATCAATAATGAGACGCCATCCCAACTTCAAAGTTTTGATAACTTGACATCGAATAACATCGAATACCCCCCCAAAAAAAGTTTGAAGCATCTCTTAGAATTGACACGTCCGAGTCTAGACAGTCTGGAAATGGCTTCTGGAGAGCCTTAAGTTGCAATAAGAAAGAGAGAAAAAAAAATCCGATAAAATTCATCTCCCTCTTTCCAACCCTTCCGATTCGATAAACGTCACCTCAAACGACATCACATTTTTGTCAACCATGTCCCTTATTAATTAATCCAAACCCCCCTAACTTTTGGGTCGGGTTTATACACAGGTGGTTTTCCCTCCGGTCCATAAACAAAATTCCTGATAACAATCTAGTCTCCCTGTCGACGTATCGACACCAAGGGACCACCGACATGAAACGAAGTGCGTCTGCTCCTGGGAACATTTCGAACCAACCTCCGGGGGGCATTGGCTGTTCAGACACTTCATCGTCTCCTGCGGGCTGCAGGGTACACCAAAGGCAATTATACGCCGGAATTGTATCTGTTCAGGCTGAGGTTACGATACAATTTGCACTCCGTTAAGCCTCACCATTCTCTACAGAAGTACAGTAAAAAAAAAAAAGTACCAGTACTAGAGGAGCAAAAAGTGTGCCGACAACTTATTGCGGAACCCTCATCGTACTGGGCAGTAGCCCGTGAATACGCTGTTTTGTTTGAAATTGCTCTCGGCATTTGTTCGGCGTTCAACATTTACCTGCACGGACGTGGATAGAATAGTTGTATATAAAAAACCGGCGAAAATCGGAAGGAGGATTGTATACAATAGCGGCCTTGACCCGCAAGGTATGAGCATTCACCACATTGCCATATATTATCTGCAATTACCTTTGTATACCCCGGTGTTTACAGTGGCTTTGGGAGAGGCTGGGGCAGAATTTGAATGCATGTCCCCTGGAGGGTTCAAAATGTCATTTTACCCCGGTAGAACGAGCAAAAAAACAATATGGAACTTCTTAATAGTGCATAATAGCCAGGGGGGAGAAAAAAAATCACTGAAAAATGAGATATCGCAAAAAGCTGCCTGGAGCTGACATCAGAAAAACATGCCAGTCACATAAAGCAAACTCTTCTCAAGTTGCAAAACTGCTGTAAAAAGTTTCTTCAAAAATATCCATTGGTCCATACAAAATTTTAATTCAAATACAATCGCTGATCTCATATCGAAAATGTCATTTAAATTTTTTGCTATTTCTAACCTATTGACTATACCTAAGGGAAGTTCGCCAAACTTTCGCGAATTGACACATCAAAAAAATGCATTTAAAAACGTGTTAAACGCAGCCCGAATTCACAATCGCAGCAGCAGGTACTGATTACTTGATTTGAATCCAGCTTTTTTGTTCACATTTTCTGAAGCCCCAAAAAGAGCGGCATTCCTATAGCCTACGATTTTACGGTCCGATTCCAGGCAAATAGAGCGGGACGAAAATTACCCGCTCGGGATGCCTGATTGAAGTACAACTCGCTGAAAGACAGGCAAGCAATAAGTCTATAGACTCCTATCGCTTCCTATAGACTCTGCTGAACCGCCATTCCCCAGTTCCTCTTTTCACTAGGGACAAGACCCGAGCTCTCCAAATGTCCTTTTGTCTCCTGTGCATGTCGAGATGGAAATCGGGTGTGGTAGCGGTATTGGTCTGGGAGGGGGGGAAAAAATACTCGTAGCTTCCTGTCTTTGTCTCCATTCCAATGGAAGTCCATGCCGAAATTAATTTTTGCCATACCGACAAAATACAGCTTCAGGCCAGGGCTTGCGGTGAAACGATACGGCATTTTTTTTGGTGTGTGTGTGTATATATATGTGACGCTTACAAAAGCGATATGAGTGTAGAGAGAGGGACGTTGACTTGTCAGCAGTCATTTCCACTTGCCCCGAAGTGCAAGAGTTTGACGGGCTGCAAACGTGACAGAAGAATGATGGCTCGATAAACAGTATGAAAATGGCGGTGTCACAACGCCTCTAACGTCAGTCATTCGCAGGTAGTCGAAAATCTGGCCCCCCATATTGATGAGCCCGATTTAATAAAAAAAGTTTGGATAATGCTGCCAGTATTTATTTAGCATCAGTTAGTAATTACTTTAAAACTGTGCAGCAAAAAAAAGCACTTCAAAATCAGACATGACAGCATATTTCGTGTGTATCCAGTATTAGTTTTGAAAGCAGCCTAGGTGTAATTACACGCATTATTTCGATGGGTACACCGCAATAACTAATGGATTCTAAGCCTGCAGGCTCTAAGGTTAATGCATAAACCCACACGCAATTAACATAAATGCTCTCTGATGCTGTTATTATTATTTATTTATTTATTTATTTATTTATTTTTATTTATTATTATTATGACACCTCTCATAATGTGGCAGCTGATTAAATAAACATCAACAAAAACGAGTCCACTTGACACGAAGGAAGTCGTCCCACAGCTGACCTCATATTCCCACATATAAACTTTATTCGTGAGGCCTTGGAAGGTTCCACATGAAACATTCACGCCTCCGATACTGCCTGGTGTTGCTTCGAATTTAGCCTCGGCGCACTGGAAGCGCGACACGACACTGCGAATAACACGAATAACACTTATTTTTTTTTTTTTACTAAACTCTTCCCTGGGAGCTAGGGAACAGAACTGGGTCAAAATCGCGTTAGATTCTCACCTCTCTTTGAAATGAATGCAATATGCAGTCGCGAAACATGGCCCCGTTGACTTCCGCATCCTCCCTTTCATTTTGCAAATTTTTTTTCCGGATTCTTTTTTTTTTTGTATAATGGTCAAGGACTGCGTCGGAGTCTGAGCTTTCCACCAGCATAAAAACTGTTAATAATTCAGGTCGAAATGACGCGTAGCACACCCGATTTGCATAAGTATGTCGTTACACAAAAATTTACTACGACGCCGCCCCGGAGTATTCATATGAAATTCATACAAAATGAAGTGGCGCTCCATATATTTTTTTTTTCCTTCGTTCTCTCACGAAGCGAATCCTGCTGATAAGTTCTGCTTTTCAAAAATAATAAAAAAAATCCGACGAATCAAACTAAAGTGGGACATAATTTTCGCAAAAAAAAATGCATTATCGCGGTATTTTGGACATTTCACTTATCTGATCACTGAAAATGGCAACATTTTTTGTTGTCATATTATACCCTGCATGGCATTTTTTTAAATGTGCAAACAGTTGAAAAACTAATTTCCCTGCATTGTTAAAGGAAAACCCACAAACGTCTACAAAGTAAAATTTTTTGCAACAATGTTTACTCCTTAAGGTGGCCATATTCCAGATCCCTCCTTTCTTTTGAGCAATTTTCGGTGCAATTTGCATAAAATTACACCAAAGCTTATCTTAATATTGAACCAACTCTACGGGCTACATTCATTCTTCCAAGGTTGATTTTAGTTGAAAATGACTTCACATTTATGATCAGTAGTAATCACTCAAAATCAACCCGACAAATTGCGCCCACTTTTCAAGTTGAGCTATCTCATTAGTGTGATTTAATATCTCCGATTTGTACTCCCTTAACCAGCAATTACTGTGCACCGCCATATGCTTCCATCTTGAAAGTACTCAAGTACTGGGTACTTCCAATGCCAGCTTATGAAACACCCCCCCCNAAAAAAAAAAAGAGTACCAAATCGATACTCGCGCCTAATTCCCAACCGCCGCGTCTCCAGATCACGCAGATATGAATAATAAGCACCGTTCCAAAACATGACTACATTTTCTAGAAAACTACTCGATAGATCCCCCAGTTTTTCAGAGAGGAAAACGGACCGGCCAAGAGCGCGACAAAAAAAATAATAATGAGCAATTTGAAAAGCAAACATGTTGCCGCCGCAAGATAAGAGCGTCGGCACGGAATGTCATCAAACGGAGGGAGAGATGCTGAGGAACGTTGGGAGGAGGCGTCGGTGGGCGTCGGAATGAGGAATAGAGGTAGAAGTACATCTCCATGCCGAATCAATTCGGGCGCCTCACTAAAATGGCGAGGAAAATACTAAAATCTCATCTGGACAGAGCATTAAATGCTTGCGCATGCGGACAGCGCATTAAACGTTCGCGCATGCCGACAGCGCATTAAACTCTCTCGCACGCGGACATACCATTTTGTATGCAAATTTTTCTAGCAATACTCAGCTCAACTGTGAACATACTCGCTGTAATGACCCAGCCGCACCAGACTTTAATGAAACCCGGAAAAAAACCCGGTATAATCACAGCATAAGCTAGGTCAGCTCTTTAAGAAAATTGAGTTCAAAAATGGCATCTCCCCCCCTAAAAAACGTGCGGTAATACGACCCTACGCGCCGCACACGTGCTTTACGACGAGTAGTTAATGAAACAACCTCCCTGTACGTTTAGAGGGGGGGTTTATTAATTATACGCACCCCCCCCCCCCATACCCCCATGCCTCTCCCCAGTCGTTGTCGTCGCATTACTTTCATATACGCCATATCCCACCCGATTTCACTGCCGCGAGCTGTTACAGGTTACGTGCTACGTCTTAATTGTTAACGTACACCACCAGCAAAACCCATAAAACCCTCAGCCATTTTAATCACTCATCAAATATACAGCCTCTGATTATAGGAAATGAAATAATTTTCCCACACATAACCGCACCTGTTCACATCTAACTGGTGCTTAGTCCCGCTGATCAGACATTAAAAAACGAGTGAAAACCATAAGGTGTGTACAAAAAAAAAAGGGGGGGGGGGGAAGTCAGTCCTGTTGACCCCCCTGGTGGCCCAAGAGCTCGTAAAGTCCACTCTGGCCTGTAATGTACACTGGTCCCAGCTCGGAGATTCCGTGCTGTAGCCGTCTATCAGATGCTTATTTAATGTCTGGGCGGTGCTTCCGACACTGGACATAAGGCCCCGAAAGGCAAGGGAAATGTCCTCGGGCAGGGATTAATTATACCCAGGGTTTTACCTTCGTACGTCCCACCCCACCTCCCACTGTATGTTCAACCACTGTGCATGACTATTTTATGTCATCGGAAGCATTATTGGATGGACTTGGGCCGGTTGGAATGCGTAGAAAGTGAGCTATATAGAATTTTTTTGACAGGTTTTTGGACCTGCAGGATTTTGTGGAGGAAAAAAATTTGTGGCTTCCATTGTTAGAACCGATTCTGGCCTGCTGGGTTGGGTCTTTCGAAGGACTAATACAAAAGAGGGCAGAGCTAATGTTCCGTACAAATCTTTTATTAGTATGTGAGCCTAGAGTGATATATTAACTGGATCATAATTCTTCTGGCTATAGCCACTGCAGTAAAATGTGAGTTAACACGACATAAATCGCTATAACAATACAGCACTGTAGTGAACTACAGGGGTCGAAATATTCGGATGCAAAGGTGCAATTTGCAGTCCAGTTTTTAAATGTGGCTAAACTCAGTAATTAAAAATTAAGCACTCCAAGTATAGTAAGTAATCTGCACTATTGATGCAAACATTGCATGTGGGCAAAAAAAATAAATTAAGATTCGACCCCTGGAACTATAGAAACACATTTTAGATTTTTTAATGCAATATTTCTGTCTAATTTTCTTTAATAATGTAAACCGTAAAATCGCGGACTGTATATGAAAAAAAGTCACGTCATTCAGAACAGTTTCGCTATTTCTGCTCGAAACACCCTCCAGCAAATTCATATACACTGAGCGCATTCTGTACATTACAGTTGCTACAAATTGTATATGATAATGCCATGCAGATACCGCAACAGTAATAGCAGTCTATTAACAGGTAAATACCGTAATGTAATTTTCAGTCAGTAGGAGCTTTTGAGTTATTTTTTCCCCCCATAAAAGTGCACTTACTGCTCTCACTATTGCTCTTCCCAGTAAAATGTCACATCATACGATGGTCCAACTAATTTAAGCACGGGGGGAGTTCAAAAGCATAGATTTGAAAGGACGAAAAATTCCGGAAAAATTCCATGCTTCACTTTCATGAAGCCATTGAACTTCCACCCCACCATCCTCTCATTCTCACTTTGAGTTTTACGCTCCGTGCCTGTACTACATAAAGCTCTCCAGCTGGTGCTACACTTTAATATAAAATGGGATGAAAAGTACGGCAGCATTCCTGGTGCACACCCTAATTACGCAGGTAAACCGCATTCCATACACCTGCTTCTATCATAGGAATTTTCAGTAACCCTTGAACCTACGTCTTTAAATTCCCAGCAATATTCACTTTTTTAATTAAATTTAAATTTTTGAAAAAACTGGAAATGTCATTAACCGAAGTCATACTACCTCGTAATCATGCTAACTCAACCATGCATGTTTACGTACGCGGCTCAGCTTTGATTCTCACTTGCTCATAAGTATGCAAATAAATTGTGAGAATGCGCGGGAAATCTCGCCGCGGCTGCACGTGCTACTTTTTGTTTTTTTACGATTTATGCCCCAGTTACCATAAAGAGGGTCGCACACTATATCCCACCACCTTCAACTCAGGTACATTAAAATACCTACAGTCTGTAATAATATGTAGACAGTACATGCCAAAAGCGACTATTAGGGCAACAAAATGTGTATTTTAATTTTGATCCCCCAAAATGCTAATTTTCGCCGATATGACCAATTATAACCTGTAATTAACCGACGTGAACCATTTCCACCTGCCCATTACAAAACTAATTCCATTACTTATTCCTCGGGAGCAACAGAGCGCAAATATTTGATCAGCGGGAAAACAGCAGCATGCGCATTGGCCCAGCCGACTGTTTCCATATAAAAAAATCAAGCAAACAAGGCAGCCACCGGGGATGCTCGTAAAATAAGCCGTTTTGCTAAGAAATGGGTGGCAATGCAGAAGAGCCGACCCCCCCCCCCCCCCNCCCCCCCCCCCCTCCAAACGAAACTGGCGTGAAGGGGGTCCTAAAAAAACATACTAAGAAGGCAGAGAAAAAAATCGGGCATTCTTTGACCTGCTGAACTTTTCATCGCCCCCTGTCGTCGATATCCGGGCGTTTCCCAAGTCTCCAAATGTATCTAGATGACCCTAGCTCTAAGAGGCTCCTCTTCGTAGAAACAGGAAATATTCCACGCTATAAGCATAACTCGTGCTTGCTTCAAGGTTTCCCCCCCAAAAAAGGAACCACCCCAAACCCTACAAAAAAAAAATCAAGAGGCTAGAGCTCTAGGAAAATACAACTTCCAACGTTGCTATAAAGCCTCTTCCTTTTTCCCCGGGCGAATTTGGAAGCCTAAAATCTGCAAGAGCCCGTCATTACACCCTAGCCCCTTTTCCCCCAACTGAAGTGAACTACAATGTCGATGGTGCAATCCGATTAAGAAACCTGAGAAAGTATGCAGTTGCCATTGCCTGCTACTTAAGTTCCCTCTCTTTTGTGCCGGCCGTCTTACATATAATGGCCGTCAGTTAAAGTAAGCCGCTTTTTTAAAAGCATTGTTGAGACAAAGGGGATGGGCACTAGTACCGAGGGGATCCGGACTTTTCGCCCCGGCCGTTTCGCCCCCTGGATTTTTCGCCCCCGATACATTGGCCCCCGTGACCGTAATCAGAGTACCGCTTTACATATTAGCTCAAAAAGGCCATGAATCAATGTCACTGGTTCATAGATGGAACTACCAGGCGAGGTCAGTTCACATTAAGCTAGCAGGTGGCGCTAGTAGACACGACCTGCTCACCAGAAAATACTATCACTCTAAAAAATTTCGAGTATTTTTCCACTGGTTTTGATTTCTTCCAATTGATTTGAGTGAAAATCACTCGATTGAATGAGTAATCATTTCACTCACTGAAATAGTAGTCTCTCACGTATTTTCACTATTCTTTCGAGTAATATCCAACTCGATTTGAGTTAAAGCAAATATTTACCGAGGGAAATTCACTGAAAAATAGCATTTCGCGAAATTGCTCCTTTGAAATTATTATAGAGAGATTTTTAGAGAGAAATTTAAACTTAAAAGCTTTCTAGCTCCTTTGGGATTGGTTTCCGACCATGGGTGTCCAATCTCAAATTGCTTCTTTAGGCAGCCCCTACACACCCTGGAAGTCTGTCCCCGAATTACAGGAAACACCCTGTAGAATGCAATTATTTGAGCTCCTTTAACCCAGATATGCCTGAATTATATTTTTAAATATATTTAAAAATATAATTCAGATTTTACCCAGATATGCTTGTACAGTTATATTTTGAGTCATTATATTAGTTATTAATTTATTTATTAGAAGGAAATAATATTTCTTCTTATGAAATATAATGACTAAAGATATAACTATACAAGCACATCTTGGTAAAATCCTTGGGCAAGTTAATATTCAGAGCAACAGATGACTTTAGTTCAAATGTCGCCATCTTTACTCGGATATAAATTTTCACCTACCTCATCCCAAAAAAAACCTGGCAAATCTTTTCCCTGCCATTCCCAATCTCTTCCCTCCGATAACACTACAGCATTTCGTTTGGTTCAACTCCAGCTAATATTCAATATCCCTTCCTCGTTTCCGTCTCCACCATCTTTTTCCTGGGCTCACCCCCCATAGAATCGATCCCTTATCACCTGGTCCCGATCAGTTTTCGAAAATTTGCCTTTCGAGATACGGCCAACCCGGATCCGGCACCAGTTTTTGGAGAATCCGGGAGGTTGGTTTTAAAAAAAAAGTGGAAAGGGGGTAGGGGACACTTTCCCGTATTTTCCCGGGCATTGAAAACTCTCCCCATTTAGCCCAATCTAGGGCCCATAAATTTGCCAAAAAACCCCCAGCATTTTCCGCGGCTGGCTTATTTGGTCAGCCCACCGTTGCCGCTGACACAGGAAATATGAACCTGCCACACCGATAGATAATGCGTGCTCGAGATATCACCCCTGGGCCTACCGGAATTGACCCCCCAAAAAACCAACCATTACCCCCATCCCCCTAAAAAAAATGACACTACTTCCGGCACAATTTGCGGCTTCAATGATTGTATGCCCGGCCCGATGCGCATACCGATTAGGTAATACGGAGATGTATTGTAATGATATTTTTTTTACCAGCATTACCTAGAGGCGGTGAATTGATGGTGTGTAACCGAGCATTTCAAATGGTCACGCGTGTTTTGTGCAAATCCGGAGATTCGCTGGGGGTTCAGAAGCGGAATGAAAAAAAAAAGAGAGGAACGAGGTCAGAATGTCAATTGCAGAAATGCACTGATATGGCGAAGGTCAGATCAAAGCCAAAAACGAGATGAAACAAACGTGAAAACGGTACAAAGAAGCATAGGGGCATGCTGAGGGGGAAAAAAAAACCCCCGTGCAATTATATACCACAATAAATCTGATCACCGGAAGGTTCAAAAAGTGAATTACAGTACGGTATACCGCCCTTAAAAATATGCAAATGACACTTACAAATTCAATAATTAATTACTCCCGAGTCCATTCGGCCCATTCTGCCTAAATGTGTCTTGCCGAATTTAGGGATAAAAGAGAATACCCTCCTACATGCATCAAAGTCATCATTACTGCTAATTACTAATTTATGCCAAAAAGAAACTCCCAGCTCGTGCCTGTAGTAAAAAAATTACAGATCACGTGCCTTCCCCCCCCCCCTCTTCTCTCTATTTTTTTTACCCTCATAGAATCAATATCTAGGGGCCTCAAATAGCCGGAGAAGCTTCAAAGTCAGTCTGTACTCATTAGGATTTTAAACATCGCCTGCAAAGTAAATTATACCTCCCCCCCCCTCTACCCCGTTTATTAATCACTTCTGACGACATTAGCAAGAAAACCAGTCTCTTGTTTCCGACTCCGTAACTTTGACGTCTGAGCTAGATGAACACGTAGGTACAAAAATATTGTCGCTTCGTGACATTTTCATATAAAAAAAATCGACCTGATCAGCCGCATTCATTATTTGATCGTATCTCGTAAGACCCCTTTTGTGTTCCTGGATAGCTCCTGGAGAAAATACGTGACACCTCCAAGGAGCTCCGAATATTGCCACGCATAAGAACGACATTAAATATTTAAATGTTTTTGTGGATGCATCACCATGGTTGCGTTTATCACGCAAGGCCATCTCATTTATCACTTTTTATGACGAGTCCACCGCACGTTTATTTTACCGCCATTAAAGTTTCGAGATGTCTCGATTAATTATATAAAATTGTGGGTAGTCATAACCGGCCGCTCGGGAGAAAATCATGTTAACTGCCACTCGCACCATATTGGTTGTGACGTAATTCCGATTATCTCAAGGACATCTGGTCATTAAAACACGGGTAGTCAGTCATGATGTCAGCTAACACGCGTATAGTTTCATTACAAGTTTTTTTTAAAAATTAAGCACCGAGTACGCCCGGGTGTAATTGAATTCCAAGATACTTTTCCTCCTCCGCTTCCCCCAAAATGATATTTCCCTCTCATCAAAAAAAATATGGAAGTAATTCCCGCATCTTTCTTAACCCCCCTCTGCATAATTTCGTAGGGAGAAGTTAAGTAAATGAACTATAAATTATGTAAAGTGGCGCTCTTTTTTTTTGTGTACACAAAAAAAAAATATACGTGGAAGTTTCCTGGAGAAATAAGCTTATGTCAACAGCAGGTGAGTCATCAAGCTCGAATCCTCCACTTCTGCGGGGAAAGGGGGCTGTAAACGCAATTCCCACCGGAGACGCTATGTTTCCGCTTGGATAAGACCCTAACGACGTCTCTGACCCGTAATGTCGTAAAAGGTGAGCTCGTCAAAATCCTCCGGGAGAGTCTCAGCTGTCACCATGAAAACAGATCCGAGAACCACCGAACCAAATCAATCAAGTAAACACCTTCTTTTTTTTCTTATCCCATCAATTTTTTCCACCCTATATTCTTGCTGACGGTTACCGACTCCAAAACAAGTCGTCTAAGACGCGCAACGAATCCTTCCTAACTTCTTCTTCAAAAAAAACGAAAAAACACCCTCCAAAAAAGTCTCATCTTCTCCCGTCTCTTTTTGCCAGCCTTTGCTTTCAATCTAGTAATAGCACCCAGCCCCTTTTTACCCTGGCAACCTCCCCCCCAGCTGTTACTTTCAAGGAAAGGTTTACCGGCCAAAAGCTTTCTAAGAGAAGCCTTCTCCATTAAGCAACTAGATTGATCATTACGCTAAACGGGAAGTCCCTGAGAATAACCCTTGCCGGAAGATGCAATAATTATGCCACTTGGATCGATTTCCTACTCCTTTGAAACGCGACAACCACTCTATTTCCATCTTTGGGGAATAACTTTGGGAATAAGTGCGCTCCAATGAGCTAAATAGGAAGCTTCTGTAACAACACAAGCGTCTTTGTATATTTAGGCACTGAAATTCCTGGGTTTTTTTGAAAAAAAAAAAGTTAGTTCAGTTTTCGACCGTCAGAGCGTCGCTAGGATCGATATCCGGTTTAGACCAGTAAATCCGGCAGCTTACTGGTATTTTGTCGTTCCCACTACTGCATTTCTGACGGTACCGGTGATTCTATGTGTGTGGTGGGGAGGGATATATCGATTGGACTGAAAAGTATTGTGATAGGCAGCAGGCCAATCATGCTGATCGTACTCTTCATTTAGGGGGTTCAGGATTTTTTTTTTCACCCCGGATAAATTTAACGCGATAGGACACAACCACTAGTTTTATCAAGCCAGATTAAATATAGTAACCCCAGGCAGGCTTTTGACTATACGGATTTACTCTCTAAAATTTGGGGTTTTCAGGTTTTCTGCTCAATTTCAGTGATTTTTGCTATATTCTCCACATGAAATATTTTGTGTGAAAAATTTCTCCCAATTGATGTCTTTTTTGAGTACCGGTAATGACAGTTCGACAATAGTCAGCCTACATATATTTGAGCAAAATGTTTAAATAAAATGGACAAAATGTACTCTACTCAAATATGTGAAAAATGTCACCTATAAGATCATGTGCTATTTCAAGTACAGGAAGAGTGAAAAACTGCTGGAAACAATTCAAAGAGTAATACTTAACAAGGGACCAATGGCCACCCAAACATTGCCGGTAATGATTTCCAGTACCAGAGGCTGCAAGTATTTGCCCTTAATAACTTCCACTTGAATGCCTAACCCAGCTGCACAAAGAACGTTGCCTAATTAAAATCTTCCATTGACTTTATACAGTCAGTGCGCCAGTACAGTCCACTTTAAATGTGGCAGGTCTGTTGATGAAAAAAAAAAGTCAGAGCGGAAAAAACCTGCGCATATCCTTTCAGTACGCTCCCTGCAAGTCAGTGCATTGTGATGCAAATACACATGTTACGATATGGAATTTTTGGCCAGGTGGCACTGTAACCATAGTATTCAGCTCAGGTTATAATGAAAAAAACTCATGCCAGTTATGTTGAAGTTTTCATCTGCACAGGGGGGGAAAAAAATATCACCATTCATTTCTGCAATATATGACCGCATTGAATTCGCATAATGTAGCTTGGCAATTGCACCTCGGTGCATAACCGCCGGAGCTTACTGCATGACATTAATTAGCCAATGAGTAATTACGAACCACCCTCCCCCCGTAAACGGCGTGTACCCCNCCCCCCCCCCCCCCCCCCCCCCCGTAAACGGCGTGTACCCCCCCGATTTTCATTTATTATTCATACTTGGCAATCTTTGTCGGCGGCACTTTTTGACTTTAAAACAGCGTCGATCATGGCCCTGATGAATGGGAACCCTAAGTGTCCCGGAAATGGCTTCCAGTGAGGTAAAATATTATTATGGTCCCTCCGAAACAGAGCCCATAGTTTGTTGTATGGAATTTGTGCCGATTCATTAATTCAGTCCACTTAACTTATACCGATGAAATACTGCTTTAAACTCTCCCGGGTTGTCCGAAAACATATTGGCGATAGTGCCTGGACTGGAATGAAACTGAAGGTACACGTTCCGAGTTCGGATTTATAACCCCGAAAGAGAAGGAAAATACGATAACACAAACGAAATTATTCATCCCCGACTATACCCGAGTAACATTTTTGTTTAAAAAAAACCCCTTATTAATTAAGTCACAGCCCATATTATTCCTTCAACCAAAGTATACACGTCTATAAAAAACCTCAATAAAACCCTGCCTTGAAAATTGGAGGATCAAATTATCATATCGTCTCAAAAGCCCGGATGTGCTAAAGAGATGTGCTGTCTCATACAGTTTGGGTGAGCTGCAGGATATCAGCTCGGTGAACGTTAACCGTAATATACAGCAAGAACGTTATGTCCCGCTCATATATCTTCACTTAGCGATGAACTCGAAACTTACAGCACGCGAGCTATTTCTCAGCAAGGAGTTTTTAAAATTAGGCTGAATCGAAGACATATCGCCAAGATGATAGCGTACTGAATTACTGCGACTATTTGTCAATTTACCGTTTTCGTGATAATAATTGCAAAACTCCCCAGCAGTTTTGTGTGCATCAAAATAGTTATTACACCCGGACAAGATGAATCTGCAATGTTGGTCGGAATTTAATGGTTGAAACAACTCATAACGGTACATCGGCCAGGACAACATTACAAACGCTTCCGCACCCAATTATGGCCCACACGTACCCCAAAAGTTATATGACAATTGCGCGCATATATCGCTCATATCCTCCCCATAAAATATCCCCATTTGAATTATTCCGCTACTACATGCACAATATAACATCGAAATGTACTAACACCCACCCAGAAAAAGAAAAAAAAATAGCAGACTCCCCTTTGAAACAATCCAATTAAAAATTTAACACCCCCCCGTTATTGTCAGATATTACCCTCCAAATTTAAATGTCAAAAAACCTTGTCCATAATGGACACGGCTTAGGTGGCCCCCAAAATTGACCCATTATCCAACCTCCCCTTTTCAATAACAACCTCTGATGGGTCGCCTCCATCCCTCCCTGGGTTTCAATAATAGAGCCGAAAAAAACGAGGTACTGGGAGGAGAGGCTGACACAGCCTTAGTCCCCCCCCCCCCCCC
>KZ539413.1:7166-23123 GCA_000934665.2 Catajapyx aquilonaris
CCCCCCCGCCCAACCCCGCCCACATAATAGGCCACAGCCCCTTCCTTCTTTCCCTATCCTTGGAGTTTGAAGAGGCAAAGCTGGGCCAATCTCCCTAATATCAATTATAAAGTTCTTGCTAACTTAGCAGTACCATTGCACTACACTGGTACTGCTAAGTTAGAAGTAACTAGTAGTATGACAAAAATTCCACAAATTTGTTTTCAGAAAGGAGATTTCATGGGCATTAAATTGGAAATTGCTTGAGTAATACCTGTGGTACAGCTTAAATCAGTTGGTGAAGGTCGTAATGTGTGCCTGCCTTGTTTCAGTACTTTTATTTCGCCACGGAGGTCTTAGTACCCTTTTTTCTCACTCAAGGGAATGTTTTTGCTCTTATTGTAAATTCAATGCATCTGTCAACTCACTGACCAAGGTGCAATGGCCACCTCACATAAATTTCTATCGTATAATCTTTCCAGGAGAAAAAACTCTGGGAATTTAGTGGGATTTGCAAGTAGACTTCCAGCCACAAATGAAACCCGACGAACAACATTACCCACATTGAAAACAAAATTTCATGCCAGGCATCTGTACAGTTCTTCAGGGCAAACATAGGGGACGAGGTGGGGGAGTGAGGTGGGGTTGGGGGTAGGGGGGTGAAGGGGACAGAAATTTGGGAGAATAACCCATGTGACCATGCAGTCTTTTCCTGGGCCAACTCTATATCCGCATTCATCCTCCTACACATCCAATCAGCCTGTACTGTACGCATCGACTCAGCTAACCAAGACGTGATTGGCCTTCTCAGATGAGGCAATGAAAAACCTTTGCCTTATTGTTTTCAATTATAATAATGGTCCATAGGTCCAGTTTTAAGCATATCAAGTATGCAGAGAGTATACAGTCATGTAGATGAAGTGCATATTACTAATTATTTATTTATTTATTTATTTCATACCCCATTATCCGGCCTGGGGCCGTTATTGTGGGGATACATATTACTATCTCTATAAATAAGGAAGTTTGTCAATTTGTTTGTTTGTTTGTCCCTTATAGAAATCCGGGGGAAGGCCCCTACACCGCCTTAAATTAGCATATCGGGAGTTACATTTTTCAAGGAATTTAATGCCGCATGTTTCAGCTTCCGAAAATGAACCCAACACCCATAACACGCATATTCCCAATTAGCCAATTGCCAATGACCTATTTAACAATATTCATAGATTTCCATGGTAATGCCCTCATTACATTGTAGGCCTACCACCATAACTTACCCGGGCAACGCCGGGTAACCTGCTAAACCTTTGCCTTATTGTTTTCAATTATTATAATAATGGTCCATAGGTCCAGTTTTAAGCATATCAAGTATGCAGAGAGTATACAGTCATGTAGATGAAGTACATATTACTAATTATTTATTTATTTATTTATTTCATACCCCATTATCCGGCCTGGGGCCGTTATTGTGGGGATACATATTACTAATTATGTTATACTAGCAGGTTACCCGGCGTTGCCCGGGTAAGTTATGGTGGTAGGCCTACGATGTAATGAGGGCATTACCATGGAAATCTATGAATATTGTTAAATAGGTAATTGGCAATTGGTTAATTGGGAATATGCGTGTTATGGGTGTTAGGTACATTTTCGGAAGCTGAAACATGCGGCATTAAATTCCTTGAAAAATGTAACCCCCGATATGCTAATTTAAGGTGGTGTAGGGGCCTTCCCCCGGATTTCTATAAGGGACAAACAAACAAACAAATTGACAAACTTCCTTATTTATAGAGATAGAGAAGAGATGAAGTGTGGTTACACTGAGATCTCTGATTATACAATCTGTGACTCAACTTCTTGAACCTTTATAACAATACAATGACATCAGGTTGAAAGGCTCACACTATCCACACTGCTAATTCAAAATTAATGTGCTGTAATTTTATTTTCAGGTTGTGCAAGTGAGAACTGAAGATGGAGGAGAAGAGAATGGGATCCAGGAGGAAAGGGACAGGGGATTATGTGGTGGAAAAAGTTCATTCGAGTGTAGAATGTGTCAAAAATTATTTGGTACCCTGCATGAATTGAAAATTCACCTCTTCACTCACAGTGAAAAATATTGCTGCCAAATTTGCCAGAAAACATTTACTCAGCCTAGTGATTTGAAAATTCACATGTATATTCATACAGGAGAAAAACCATTTACTTGTGAGGTGTGCCAGAAAAAATTCAGTGAATCAAATCAGTTGAAAAGGCACACGCTTATTCATACGGGAGAAAAACCATTTACTTGTGAGGTGTGCCAGAAAAAATTCAGTGAATCAACTAAGTTGAACAGGCACATGCTTATTCATACGGGAAAAAAACCATTTACTTGTGAGGTGTGCCAGAAACAATTTGGTCAGGCATGTGTTTTGAAAAGGCACATGCTCATTCATACAGGAGACAAACCATTCACTTGTGAGGTGTGCCAGGAAAAGTTTCGTGCTGCAAGTAATTTGAAATTTCACATTCTTATTCATAGAGGAGAAAAACCATTTGCTTGTGAAATGTGCCAGAAAACATTTACTCAGCCTAGTCATTTGAAAAAGCACATGCGAATTCATACCGCAGAAAAACCATTTACTTGTGATGTGTGCCAGAAAAAATTCCGTGAATCAAATAAGTTGAAAAGGCACATGCTTATTCATACGGGAGAAAAACCATTTACTTGCGAGGTGTGCCAGAAACAATTTCGTCAGGCAGGTGATATGAAAAGGCACATGCTTGTTCATACAGGAGACAAACCATTCACTTGTGAGGTGTGCCAGGAAAAATTTCGTCATGAAAGTACTCTGAATTATCACAAGTGGATGCACACATGTGAGAAAAAATTTATTGTTGTGCTGCCCCCTGTAAATAATTTGTAATGCCAGGAACGGGTACTGGTATCTACTGGTAGTGAAATTTGCCAAAAGGAATTCAGTGCAGCATATTGGTTGAAATGTCGCATAATGCACACGGATCAAACACCATACAGTTGCCTTGTTTGCAAGAAAATGGTTTTGTGAAGCAAGTACTGTGAAAGTGCTTATGTGACGGTGCACTGATGAAGAGACACCATTTATCGTTTCACAGACATGTGAAAAGTCATACGATGGCTGAAACTGTATAAAAGTCAAAGAGGTATGTGTCATTCCACTGATAATGTATTATATTTCAGGTATAAAATAATTTTACTGCGATTAAAAAATTACGAAAAAATTCGTGTGGAGATGGGAATAGCGCTGTTGGAGGGAGTAGCGGTTCTGCACCAGTAGCGGCGATTGTTGAATGGGAATTGATAGCGCATAAGGCCGTCCTTCCACTTTAGTGCGGTGACAGGAACGCACCCTTTAATTCGCATAAAAAAGAATAGAAGGAAATCAAAGATGGCCGCCTGACCTCCCTCGCCTTGTTCTCTTCAGAGAGAGAGTGTCCCCGTCGAATTGATTTCATCCCGGAGACCAAGCAGCTCGAGCAGGTGAATAACCACCCGTACTTTTTCCGGCAAGCTTCTTGTGAACTGGACCACGCACTGTTTCTTTCTCCCTCCTCGTTGAACTTACCTCTTTTGCCTCCCCCCTGATGCTTCACACCTAAATGCGAGACATCAGGCGACACGGTCATGTACTGGTTAACACCACAGCCTTCCACCTCTAAGGTACAGAGTACCAACCCCGGGTTGGACAGGCGACACTTATGGGGAAGCGTTTCGATGGGTTCTCACCATGTCTGTGCAGGTTTTCTCGGGGTTCTCCTGTTTCCTCCCACTACCAAAAGCCCATCACATGCATGCCAGATAGCCTTAGAAGCTTGGGCACAATCAACTCACCAAACCTAAATGTGATTGATATGATCAATAATGTACAACACTACAACCACTACAATTTGCACACGGTATATGTATTTTTTTGAAATGTTGTAAAAAGAGTTACAGTATTACTTATTTTACATACTGATTGTTTACCAATCCCCCCTCATTCAGTATTCATTACCGAGTAATTTTCCACGTCTTCTGTCTTTTCTTTAGTGCGGCATCTTACTTTCAAATGTACCTCTTGTATTATTGTAATCGGACCGAAGCAGTAGTGGTGTAGTAGTATGGTGTCCGACTGCTAATCGGGAGGTCCTGGGTTCGAATCCCGGAGGCCGGCGGTCCTGATCATGGTTTTCTGTGGTTTCCCATGGTCATCGCAGGATAATTCCGGGATCGTTACCGTAATTATAGGCTACAGTCGCTTCCTTCCTTACCTATCCTTGCCTCAATTCCGATGAAAAAGTATAGTAAAAATGGAAAGAGTTCCAGACAAAAAAAAAATGGGAGAAATCCCCCCCTAATAAAGCCTAAAGGGCTGATAATGGGGTATCAATTATTATTATTATTATTATTATTATTATTATTATTATTATTATTATTATTATTATTGTAATCAGTTGTCTCCCCCCCAGTGGCCTGCATGCCCCCAGGGTTGAATATAATTAATTAATTAATAATTTTGAAACTACAGTGAGAGGCTTACAGATTCCATACAGGGGATCATTTTTTGAATCATCATCTTTATTAATAGCTCGCACTGTGATGGAATTTGAGATTAGGAAGGAAACACGAGCGCACACAGATACTTCATGCCCCTCCACCACTGTGCCATTCATTATGATGGGCTTGTCTAATTTTCTTTTCTTCGTGTTTTCCTTTGCCCACCCTCTCAGAGGCATGTTCCTCCTCTTCATCTGGCATGAGGGAGATACTCCTTGAAATGATTACCTGACCTGAAATTTTGTGTTGCAGGATCATGTCTTTGATCCTGAGGATAAAGAAGGAAGAGGTGGAGGAAGGAGGAGGAGATGAGGACATCACGACAGAGGAGACCTGGCAGATACCCTTGAAGCAGGAGACCCCTTCTTGCTTTGATGGTGGCTCTACCCTCATGGAAGACACTCTCCTCGAGATGAAGAAGGAGGAAGCAGAGGAGAAGGGGGAGGAGGAGGAAGCAGAGATGGAGCTGACCACATCCGATGTGGTCGATGATGAAGATGACCCTTTGGCAGTTGGTTCTGGAAGGATTAGTGAGGTATGTATATGCTGAATATGAAATGTAATTTTACACTAAAGTGACACCAAATCATCAATCCAAATCAGACACCCAGGCTTGGAAAGATGATTTGGAAATTCCCACACTCCTGCTGAATTTACTCGACCACTTGGTGATGTTAGTGGTTCCTCATGGGCGATTCCAGGACAAATGAGGGGTGTGGTGGGAAAAGGTGATAACCCTCATTTTTGTCATTTTGACATACCCACCTAGCAACTATGTAAAAGACATGACAAACAGTTTGGTGTACTCCAAGTTCACTTATCATCCACTAGACAGCCACACGGACTTGATCATTCCCTATGATTTGTTAAGAGAATGCAAACTTTAATTCGTTCTCCTGAAAAATTATACTTTTGTTATCACATTTTCCCATCACACCCCTCAAATCATACAAAGGACTTCACATTTTTTTATCTCAAAGAAATTAAGTGCAGAAAGGGGTATAACATTTTCAAGGCTGAAGGAGGTACTATAGTAGTTGACCATAATATTGTTTTTCAACAATGATTTGTCTCTGTAAGGCCTTCATTTTGATTTCAAAAATTTGAACATTCAGTCATGGCAATCACACAATCCTGTTCAGTTCATTCAGACATCAAAAGTATCGGTGTGCCCTGCATTACACGAGATATAAGGTCATTTGTCCACGTGTGTTGGGCATTTTACATGTATTTGGCCATTTAATTGTGCGTGACCTAATTACCTTACATTTTTACAAAATTTTGATTTGTGTTTTATTCCTTATGGAGAATGGCAAGTTTCAGCACTCTCACAGGTGTGGGAGTGGGATATTGGTGGGACATACAAACATATTGTCGGCATTAAGCAGAGAGGGCGGATAGATCATTTTATAAATTTCACAGGAGGGCTAATAATAGGTTTTAAATCACCCTCACAAATCGCAGCATCACTGTATAAGCTCTAAATTTTTTGGATTGCATTGGATCAATGCATTGGAGCAATGCATTGATTTTCTTTGGCAGTCAAAATTAGATAATATTTTTATTGAATTATTTTAGTGTAAAAAATTTAATGGATATTCGATCTTTCTCCTTAATTGTTTTTAATAGTCTGGATGCTAAGAGTTTTAACTTTGCATTTTGGGATAAAAACCTGAAATTCTCCACAATTAGTATTTGGACAGTTATTAACATGTCTGGAAGTGAGGCCATGATGGATAACCCTGCTGTTAGTCGCTCACAGGGTTGCCATATTTAACAGGCGCAACATGCGTTTCTATTTGAATAAGGAGCTTCGATTCGGTGATAAAGACATGAATCTCGGTGCACTAGTTCTTTGGACACTTCTGACCATATCTGGACATGGAGGCACAATGACCTCGCTGGAGGTCACTATCACGGGGTTGCCAAACCCAACAGACTGTGCAACATGCATTTATATTTGAATAGTGAGCTTGAATTTGGTAATAAAGACATGGAACTAGTTCTGAACATATCTGGACGTGGGGCGACGATCACAGACCTTGCTTTAACAAACTGTGAAACAAGCGTTTATATTTGAATAGGGAGCTACTGCGGGGTCGGTCACCGTGGCCCCACGTCCAGATATGTTCATACCTTTGTAAAGAACTAGTGTACTGAGTTTCACGTCATTTTCACCAAATGCAAGCTCACTATTCAAAAGAAATGCATGTTTCACGCTCTGTTAGATATGGCAACCCTGTAATAGTGACCTCCATCGGGGTCGGCAATCGTGGCCCCACGTCTGACATGTTCAGAAGTGTGCAAAGACCTATTGTGGAGAGTTTCATGTTTTTACCACGGAATGCAAGGGCCTTATCAAGGGGGTAACAACATCGTGGAGCCGGTGTATAGGATCCCGCTGGAACTGGCCTGGAACCGGTGGAACCACATGGTTCCAGGATACGGTGTACACTTTTTGGGGGAGTTCTTACGCCCTTGGACCCTACACATGTAAAGGTGTGCTGCACCTGTTCAATTGGCAACGCTGTGAAAGTGACCTCCAGCTGGGTCACCCAGCGTGGTCGCACATCCAAATATGCTCAGAAGTATCCAAAGAGCGAGAGTACCGAGTTTCAAAATTTAATCACAAAATTCAACGTTTATTTTTCCCTTAGCACCTGGGCTATGCTCCCTTTCTCCTTACACTGTCTTTGGATATTCACCGGAACAACTTTCTCGTTCAGGCACATTGTTCCACCTACACATCTGCTGTTTCACCAAACCATGTGGTGGGTGATGTCAATGTAAGATATGCATTTTCGCAAAAAAAATAAATTTAAAAAGGCCTATGATTCGCCATTTCTGCTTAATGCCGACGATATATAATTAATTAATTATACATACCAACAAGTTTTGACATTTATACTATGAGAGATTATCCTACCAAATTTCATTGAGGTCAGAAAATAGGTGGTGAACCTTGAATTTTATTTTGCATGATCTGTCCTGGAATCACCCGCATGAAACATCCTCATGACATCAAATGAGACTACTTTTCTGTAAGAAATTATCAATTCCTCCTCATCTTCATTATATTCTCAGGATGCTGATGATATACCATACAGTGAAACCTTGATCTGTTGCTTTCCCAGAACCTTGTTCAATCTGCAAGGCCCTGGAACTAGCAATATTTAAACTATGGAATTAAAGCCCCCATGGAGTTGTCTCAATATATCGTTTTCACACTTATGGTTGAGACCCCCTGAGTCCCAAAGACAATTAATCCTGATCTGATCACTGAGCAATGCTGCACACACAAATGTTATACTTCATCAGTGACAGTGTTTGATGTTTTTGGGACCTGGAGTAACAACTAGCAGTTTTGACTCCATATCCCTATCTGTGCAACTTTGAATGTATCTTATCTGTCATACAAGGATATGGAGGGTGGTGGTGGTGGTGATGATGGTAAAGCCCATTCTCAACTTGTTCTCAGTTTTATCAATGCAAATATTTATGTGTTTGAGTCCAAGGTAGTGTTTTCATATGCTCACCACATCACCAAATGGATACCAAGCAAATATTGTGAAGGTTTCATTTTTATTGCTAAGTTTGAAATATAACATTGCTACTAATGAAATGAACATCCGTGCGTATACAGGGTGTTCCAAGTGCATGGCTAGTATTTAGTATTTATTCCAAAGGAATTATTTCTGTGTAGCCTGTTGCTTCCCGATCCAGGTGTCCCATTACTATCAGGTCGTCGAATGTAGCAGTGGCTATAGGGCATAACAAGCAATTTACTATTTCCAGCATTACATTTTATGCAGCTACACAGAAATATGGGACTGTACAGTCCATGTGTTTGTGAGACAACTTCTTCAGCCATTATAATAAGGGACACCAGGGACGCTTAGTGGCCAAGTCAGTAAAAACTTGGCGTGCTGAGCGAAATATCCTGGGTTAGAGCCCCGCCCGGGAGATCCCTTTCGCCTGCGTCAGGAGGGTCTCTGACCCGCTCCTTGGAGGCATCTGGCATCCCAACTCCTCGGAGATTGCACATGGCCCAGTTTCAGTCATTGCAATTGCACCCCTGCCGCCTCCCCAAAAATTCTCATTCCCCTCCTTATGTCCTTTCTCCCTTGTACAGTGAACTAAGAAAATATACATGAAAATAGTGATGGAAAATGGTGGTGTTCCACCCCCCTAAAGGAGCGATGTTTCTCCCAATGCAATGGGTTAAGTAAAATATAAATAAGTAAATACTAATAATAAGGGATACCTTCCAAATGACAAAACAGGTGGAAAGCATGAGTCTGTCAGCACTGCATAATAGTAATTATATTATTATTGATAAACTGCAATTCACGTTCCAGGTTGTGCAAGTGAGAACTGAACATGGCGTAGAAGAGAATTGGATACAGGAGGAAAGGGCCAGGGGAATATGTGATGGAAGAAATCCATTTGAGTGCAGAATATGCCAGATAATATTTGGTACCCAGGAAGATTTGAATATTCACGTCATTACTCATAGTGAGAAAAATTGCTGCTACGTTTGCGGGAAAAAGTTCAGTCATTCTGCTGGCTTGAAACTTCACATGCAAATTCACACAGGAGAAAAGCAATCCACTTGTGAGGTGTGCCAGAAAACGTTTTGTAAACCATCTGTTTTGAAAAGGCACATGTTTATTCACACAGGAGAAAAACCCTTTAATTGTGAGGTGTGCAAGAAAAAATTCAGTGTATCACATAAGTTGAAAACTCACATGCTCGGTCATACAGGAGACACACCATTCACTTGTGATGTGTGCCAGAAAAAATTCAGTGAATCAAATAAGTTGAAAAGGCACATGCTAATTCATACGGGAGAAAAACCGTTTTCATGTCAGGTGTGCCAGAAACAATTTCGTCATAAAGGTACTCTGAATTTTCACAAGTGCATTCATACATGAAAGAAAAAATTAATTTTTGTGGTGCCCCCTTTAAATAATTTGTAATGCAAGGAATGGGTACTGGTATCTACTGGTAGTGAAATGCCAAAAGGAATTCAGTGCAGCATATTGGTTGAAATGTCGCATACTGCACAGGGAAGAAACACCATGCAGTTGCCTTGTTTGCAAGAAAATGGTTTTGTGATGCAATTACTGTGAAAGTGCTTATGTGACGGTGCACTGATGAAGAGACACCATTTATCATTTCACAGACATGTGAAAAGTCATACGATGGCTGAAACTGTATAAAAGTCGAGTCAGTATGTGTTATTCCACTGATAATGTGTTCTATTTCAGGTGTAAAATAATTTTACTGTGATTAAAAAATTACGAAAGGGTCATTCCATGTCAGTTCATCCAGCCATGTCACCCACCATCTCAGATTCTTTCTAGTGTTGCCTAGCGCACCTCGCGCGGCAGTTGTCACTGTGGGCGCGCTACAGTTCTCCGGTTTGCCGCGGGATGGTGTTGAATCGCCCTTCTTAACAGACGATGTGTGTAGATATATGATTTTCCGTGTAACCGCTGGGCGTAGAAAAAAAACCGATCGCACATTCGGAATCAGGATTTTTTGCCCGATTTTTGGGGGCCAACTTGTATTTTGAGTGGAGTGTCCCTTTAATGTAAAAACAAACAAAAAATTACTTGATAAACACTCCAACATGTTGCATTGAAAGAGCAGCCGAACTGCTATCCGCGAATAGCAGCATCACCAGTAGCGGCGACTGGTGAGGTGGAAATAGCGCTTAATGCCATCCTTCTCTGTCAAGTGGTGATGGGAATGCACCCATACAAAAAAAGAAAAAAAAAAAAACAAGAATCCGATGAGAATAAAGATGGCCGACCGCCTCTTCCGTTGTCCTCTTCAATGAGGCCCTTCAAGTGACACTGTGTGAGGTCATTTCCACCCGTCCGAGTGACTGGATTTGTCTACTCGCCGACCAGAAGGACTGGTCCCCTCGCTAGGGTGACGCCGGCTGTGGTTGGGTAGGCGGAATAGGAAACGGGGGAACCCTTTGGGAACATGAACTGATGTTTTGTATTTGCAGGACCATGTCACAGGCAGTGAGGGTGAAGGAGGAAGAGGCTGAGGAAGGAGGAGGAGAGGCGGATGGAAGAGTCACAGAGCAGTTTCTCTTGAAGAAGGAAACTTCGGCTTGCTTTGATCGTGACTCTACACCCATAAAGAAGGAAGGAGAGGAGGACATCACAGTGGAGGAGACCTGGCAGATTCCCTTGAAGAAGGAGACCCCTTTTTGCTTTGATGGTGGCTCTACTCTCATAGAAGACACTCTCCTCGAGATCAAGAAGGAGGAGGAAGCGGAGGAGGAAGGGATGGTGGCAACCACGTCTAAGAATCACAAAGAGGAAGACGACCCATTGGGAATTGTTCCAGCAGAGGAGGCGGAGGAGGAGGAGATGGTGGTGGCCATGTCTGAGGAGATTGCAGATGAAGACGACCCTTTGGAAGTTGGATCAGGAAGGATTAGCGGGGTATGTAACCAGCTGAAATTGCAGTATAATTATTTGATGTTTCTCCCAATGGGTTAAGTAAAATAAAAATAGAAATAAGTAAATTATAATTAGGGATCCCTTCCAAATGACAAAACAGGTGGAATGAATCAATCTGTCAACACTGCATAACAGTAATTGATAAACTGTAATTCACATTCCAGGTTGTGCAAGTGAGAACTGCACATGGCGTAGAAGAGACCCGGATACAGGTGGAAAGGAACAGGGGAATATGTGGTGGAAGAAATCCATTTAAGTGCACAATATGCGAGATAATATTTGGTACCCAGGATGATTGGAATATTCATGTCATTGCTCATAGTGAGAAAAATTGCTGCCATGTTTGCGGGAAAATGTTCAGTCATTCCTTTGACTTGAAAATTCATATGCAAATTCACGAAAAACCATTCACTTGTGAGGTGTGCCAGAAAAAGTTTCTTAATTCAAGTGAGTTGAAAATTCACATGCGAAATCATACAGGAGAAAAACCCTTTACTTGTGAGGTGTGCCAGAAAACGTTTTGTACACGATATATTTTGAAAAGGCATATGCGTATTCATACAGGAGAGAGGCCACATAGCTGTGAGGTGTGCCAGAAAAAATTCCGTTTTTCAAGAGATTTGAAAATTCACATGCTAATTCATACGGGAGAAAAACCATTTACTTGTCAGGTGTGCCAGAAACAATTTCGTCATATAGGTACTCTGAATTCTCACAAGAGCATTCATACATTAGAGAAAAAATGTATTTTTGTGGTGCCCCCTTTTAATAATATGTAATGCAAGGAACGGGTACTGGTATCTGCTGGTAGTGAAATCAGCCAAAGGGAATTCATTGCAACATATTGGTTGAAATGTCGCATAATGCACAAGGAAGAAACACCATACAGTTGCCTTGTTTGCAAGAAAATTGTTTTGTGATGCAAGTACTGTGAAAGTGCTTATGTGACGGCGCACTGATGAAGAGACGCCACTTATCGTTTAACAGACATGTGAAAAGTCATACGATGGCTGAAACTGTATCAAAGTCGAAGAGGTATGTGTCATTCCACTGATAATGTATTCTATTTCGGGTATAAAATAATTTTCCTGTTATTAAAAATTACGATTCAACTTATTTTCGGAACGACCCTTGTATAATCAGGCAAGTAATATGCCAAGATACATGCGAAGACAGAGAAGAGCAGAGCAATGTTGCCTAGGTAACATCACATCACTTGAAATTAGCATGAGGCTGTTCAATGCCTATCATTATCTTGATGATCTATGACCGTCTGGTTGCAAATGTCATTGTTGTGTACAACTTTCCACGCATGATAAAAACTTATTTTCAGATGTTTTGCTGCTTTAAAAAAAAATACCATGCTTGACTTACTCTCACATTCATGATGTGCTCACTACTGCATAATTATCAGGGCGACACGGTGGCGGAGTGGTTAGCACCGCAGCCTTCCACCTCTAAGGTCCCGAGTTAGATCCCCGGGTCGGACGGAGGATGCTTAAGTGGATAGAGTTTCGATGTGTTCTCTCCGTGTTCGCGTGGGTTTTCTCGGGGTTCTCCTGTTTCCTCCCACTATCAAAATCCATCACAGGCAAATGATTAAAGTCAGTTTTTCAAAAGATGATCCCCTAAGAGGCCCGAGGGGCCTGTCACGGGGTATCCATTATTTACTGCATAATTATCATCAATATCATGCCAATTAATAGGTACATTACACCACTAGAGAATCTTGCCTTGAATAGAGTAATTTCACTTATTCCTCCCCGCTCTGATCAATTTGGAGTGCATATCCTTCAGTGCCAAAGGAATTGAGGCGCTCGGAGGAAGAACTGCGCATCTCAACCTGAGTTCATTTTGAGGTAAATGGCTTTTTGTGTTGCAGGATAATGGGATTTTCCATTGCGGACCAATTTTACAAGTGGAATATGTGAGCTCTGGCATATCCCAATTAATTTGGGACTTCAGCACATGAAAGGTAGATGGCAGGAGAGTACAAAAGCAATACAATTTCCAAAGCGGAGGCCGCTCGGTTGGGATATGCCGTTTTTCCTCTGAGCGCCTCCTAATAATTGCCAATTATTATCAAGAAGCAATCTTGAAGTTTCAAGTTATAGGAAAGTATAATTTCTTTATGTAATCATTTTGAGAGTGGGAGGATGTGGAAGAACACACTTATAACACAGGACATGGGAACACCCACAGAGCGAGTTCAAAATAAACCTGCACTTCCTGTTACATACTTTTTTTAAAATGGCAAAAGTTCATTGTAATTATCATTTTAATGCATTTTTTTTCTTGGGGTCCGAGAATACCCCACGGAACGGTTCAGAACAAATAGGTACCTTGCATTTCACTAGCACATTTCTTTAATGTAAAATAATAATTTAAAATAATAATAACAATAATAATAACTTGAGAAACACTCCAACATGTTGCATTGAAAGAGCAGCCGAACTGCTACCCGCGAATAGCAGCATCACCAGTAGCGGCGACTGGTGAGGTGGGAATAGCGCTTAATGTCATCCTCCTCTGTCAGGTGGTGATGGGAATGCACCCACACAAAAAAAGTAGAAAAAAAAGAATCTGATGAGAACAAAGATGGCCGACCGCCTCTTCCGTTGTTGTCCTCTTCAAGGCCCTTCAAGTGACGCTGTGTGAGGTCATTTCCACCCGTCCGAGTGACTGGATTTGTCTGCTCGCCGACCAGAGGGACGGGTCACCTCTCACTAGGGTGCCGGCTGTGGTTGGGTAGGCGGAATAGGAAACGGGAGAACCCTTCGGGAACACGAACAGGTAGAGACGAACCCGGCCGCGTATGAGAAGTCCCCCTGTCCCATCTGGGGATCGAAAGCAGGCCTCTGAGGCCGTGGCACTAACCATTACGCATCTGTGCCACCCATAAAGTATTGACATGGAATGAGGTCATCTTGGGGCTGCCCTGATGTGACCTTCAGCATAATCCAAACATTTTGTGAATTCATATTTAAGCTCCAGGTCGGCACATATATGATGTTTGTGAGTTTGAACTATGCCAATTGCTGCCGTAATGGCATTATGTGATTGCAATTTTCATTTTTATGAGCTGTAAACATAAATATTGAGTCATGAAATTTTTGGAATTGTGGCCAAGTTCTGCTGTGTGCCCAAGATGACCCAACCTACGGCGGTGTGCTTATCTCTTACATTCCTTGGCTTCATGCTTGCCTTTGTCGACTTCTCAGGGAAATGTTATTTTGTGACTGGTGGAATTGGCATCATGACATGATTACCTGACCTGCTGTTTTGTATCTGCAGGACCAATGTCACAGGCAGTGAGGGTGAAGGAGGAAGAGGCTGAGGAAGGAGGAGGAGAGGCGGATGGAAGAGTCACAGAGCAGTTTCTCTTGAAGAAGGAAACTTCGGCTTGCTTTGATCGTGACTCTACACCCATAAAGAAGGAAGGAGAAGATGAGGACATCACAGTGGATGAGGAGACCTGGCAGATTCCCTTGAAGGAGGAGACCCCTTCTTGCTTTGATGGTTGCTCTACTCTCATAGAAGACACTCTCCTCGAGATCAAGAAGGAGGAGGAAGCGGAGGAGGAGGAGGAAGAGATGGTGGTGGCCATATCTGAGGAGGTTGCAGATGAAGAAGACCCTTTGGCTGTTGGTTCTGGAAGGATTAGCAGGGTATGTAACCAGCTGAAATTGCAGTATAATTATTTTCCACTAAAGTCTCACAAAAATGTCAAGGCAAATCAAGCACCCAGGCCAGATGATATTGTACAGTATTTCGGAAATATCCACACTCTGGTTGTATTTACTCAACCACTTGGTGACGTGCAGTAAATTGTTCCTGTTGATGCAGCTTTATTATGTTTTGCTATTTTTTCAGTAAGCCAAATTTATACTATAAGAGAGCATACAGTCAAACTTCTACAAGTCGAACTTCCCTAAGTCCACTTTCTCTATAAGTCGAAGCAAATGATGAGCTTTGTTGGTCACAATGTAAAATAATAGGAAATAAACTTCCCTAACTCGAAGTGCAGGCAGGGCCTTACGATGGGATATCAATGCATGTTCAGTCTCCCTAAGTCCAAGTTCATGTTGGCCGATACGGAAAATTGTCTCATTTCCCAGCCGAAGGGTCAAAAGTATAGGCTACATGCACAGAAAAGCTCAATTTCCTGATATCCGTCTACCAGACGTACCGGAAGAAGTGTTTGACTCTATTTGTGACAATTATTTAATCCTTGAATCTAAGAGTAGGCAAATGTCCGTAACGGATATTTCTTTTACACCAAAACAACGAGGAACATTGTAAGTGTGATAGTGACAGTTATTTTTCATCAAAAAATCCAAACTTCTCTAACTGGAATCTTCTATAACTCGAAGTTTTTTTCCGGTCCCATGGAGAGTCGACTTATAGAAGTTTTATTGTATTATTATTATTATTATTATTATTATTATTATTATTATTATTATTATTATTATTATTATTATTATTGTTATTATTATTCCTCCTTAAATCCTCTCCACATGACCACCAAGGTTTATTTGGGTGGAGTAGTTGGTAAGAGGGGCAAGGGGAGGCCTAGGAAGACATGGTTGGACCAGGTGGGTCAGTGTCTTAACCCTCAGACGGTGACGTGCGAAATGTTCGCTCTCCGGTGACGTGGGCTCTTTTTGTGACCAAGCCATATTTTTTGCTATATCTGGCGAAATATAGCACATTTGGACTTCACCTTTGAGACAATCATAGTGTAATTCCTTCTACGACAAATATCGTTTAGTTTACATTTTTTGAGCAAATAGTGCGATCATAAAAAAATCATTTATGCATCGAAGCGTAGTTTCGGACAAAATGCTTCTTTGGCGTGCCCGCAATAATATCGAGTCAGGGGTTGTTTGCCTACTTTTCGAGGTCTCCGGAATGCCAGTGTCCTTTTAAAATAGC